>CAJNJA010034775.1:0-29454 GCA_905231915.1 Symbiodinium necroappetens
CTTCGCCAGAGGTTTGGACAGCTTCTGCCCAGCGACGGCGGGCGGGGCGCCTGAATCGTCCAAGTCTGGGTTTGGGCGTTTGAGGATTTGGGTTTAGGGTTTAGGGTTTAGGGGGTTTGGGGTTTTAGGGTTTGGGGGTTTGGGGGTTTGAGGGTTTAGGGTTTAGGCTTTGGGGTTGGTCCCCTTGCTGTCCCTTTAATGGGCTCCCGAATCCCTATTCTAGCCCGGTTTGGGGTTTAGGGTTTAGGGTTTAGGCTTTGGGGTTTGGGTTTAGGGTCAGGGTTGGCAGTGCTCGGTAGTAGTATCCCCTTATTGTCCCTTTAATGGGCCCCCGAATCCCTATTCTAGCCCTTTGGTCTCAGGTGCAGATAGACATGAGCCGAGGTGTTTGGGCATCTGGAGTTTAGGCTTCGTGGGTTGGGGTTCAGGGTTTAGGGGTGGTACAGGGTCTCGTAGGGAAGAGGATGCCAATGCTAGGGATCATATATCTGATGACCATGGAGGCCCAGCGCAGCTAGCCCCCCTAAATCCTAAATCCTAAACCCTAAACCAGCCGTTTTTGGTGATCCTGAAGGCTCTAGTATACGGTAGGGGCTACGGGATTGATTGTGGGCTTCAGGTTGCCACCCGCACCCCCTAAAAGCCATATCAAAGCTTTCTCAACGCCTGAAATCTGCAACCCTAAACCCTAAACCCTAACACCTAAACTCTCTGGCCCTAAACCCTAAACTTACCGTGGCCTTCAGGCTTGGGCTACAGGGTTTCGAGCTCTTGAATCCACATTTTTGCAGGTTGGCAGAGGGTGGGAGTTCTAACATAGAGGTCACTCTGAATGCATAGCTACCCGTATTCCGTAGGGCTCCTTACTTTATTCTAGTATACGATAAAGGAGGTCAAGAGTTTCATTTTACAAGAAACGGCTCCTACCTTACTTAGGGTTCCCCTTTGTCTCGATGATGAGCCTGTCTTTCAGGGTTCAGGGTTTGAGGTTAGGGCTAAGGTTTCAGGGTTCAGGGCTTGAGGTTAGGGGTCTAGGGTTTAGGGTTTAGGGTCTAGGGTCTAGGGTTAGGGTTTAGGGTTTTAGGGGTTTGGTGTTCAGCCATGGTCGTAATGCTGATGCTACCGAGTGTTTGACAATCATCGCAAGCTTAACAAGCACGACAGCAGCGGTAAGGATATCAATGGTCAAGACTTCAAGAGGCACCGGTATTTGGAGCACAATGTTCATGATTGTCATCATGCACATCGCCATCGTATCTTACAATAAACTTTGAAGGAACCCTCGAAACCCTAAGCCCGAAAGCCTTCAACCCGAAACCCAAAATCCCAAGCCCTAAGCCCTAAACCCCTAAAGCCCTAGACCCGAAGTAGACCCTAAACCCTAAACCCCCATCCCCTAAAGCCCTAAAGCCCTAAACCCCCCAAACGCTTGAAGCCCCAAACCCCAAGTTGAGAGCCCAGCGGTCCAAGGCATATCTTGCACGAGGAGAGTGGCCCCGAGCCCAACTGGAGAAGTTCTGTTGGGTATTCTTAACATAGCATGAAGGAGTTTAGGGGTGCGATTTAGGAATTCTGGGTTTCGGGTTTAGGGTTTAGGGTATAGGACTTGATGTAGGATCCTCGTGCTTTGAATGGTTCCAGTCACCTTGAAAGGAGGTTCGTATTTGGGGTGTGTGCGCATCGCTGCCAATGCTGGTTTAGGTCCTACAAAACTCTCAACAAGAGGCTTTACGTGTCTGACATAGCAGTGCCCACAGTGACAATGCCGAGGAGTTCGCTATCTATGGTTTCATGGTCTCGGGTTCACGGTTTCGAAACCTAAGCCCCCAGCCCGAAACCCTAAACCCTTTGGGACTCTCTGTCTTGAGGGCTAGCTTCCTTTGCAATCCTTAGTAGCTGAAAATGAGTACACTTTACACTTGTTGGAGGGAATATGATCCTCCATAGATCTTAAAGTTACACTTTTCACTTGTTGGTTGTAATATGATCCTCTATAGAACTGAAAGTGTGCACTTTTTTGCGCTTATGCACTCAGCAACTAAGCTTCGAAAGCTCCAGAACTCGAGATGCTGGGCGGGGTTTCGGGGAGTTTTCGTGTTTCGGGGCTGGGAGGAAGTGTTTCGGACTTGCGGTTCAGGGTTTCGGGTTTGGGGTTTTGGGTTTGGGGTTTTAGGGTTTAGGGTTTTAGGGTTTAGGGTTTTAGGTTTAGGGTTTGAGGGTTTGGGGGTTTGGGGGTTTTAGGGTTTAGGGTTTTAGGGTTTAGGGTTTGGGGTTTTGGGGTTTAGGGTTTGGGGTTTAGGGGCATGCCCCAGACCCTAAAAAACATGAACCTGAACCCTAACCCAAGTAAGCCTTGCGCCGTGAACCCTAGAGCCTAAACCCACGGCTCACTTCCACAACGAAACCCTCAACCCTCCCTTCAGGGGACTTACAGTAAGTAGGGCTCAAAGCCTAAATGAGAAGTAGATAGAACCAACCTTAATCACAACCCCACTTCCTGAGTCCCTTGATCCCTTCAATACCAGCAAAAACCTCCGACACCCTGCTTGATAAGTCCATGATCCTGTACCTTAAAGAGTTGTTGTCGAGCCTTTATACCTTTAACCCTACGCCCTGAACCCTACATGGCATGTTCTCTAAATGAGGGCCCCTTTCAGGTCCCCACTATAGTACGGCACCCTTATACAAAGGACCCTAAAGGAGACCCTAATTTAGAAAACTGCCTTAAACCCTAAACCCTAAACTCTAAACCCTAAAGCCTGAAGCCTAAAGCCTAAACCCTAAACCCTAAAAGAGACCCTCATTTAGAGAATTGCCCACATGCTGAACCCTCGGCCTAATGCTTAAGGTTTAGGGTTTTAGGGTTTAGGGGTTTAGGGTTTTTAGGGTTTTGGGTTTAGGGTTTAGGGGTTTAGGGTTTAGGGTTTAGGGTTTAGGGGTTTGGGTTTAGGGTTGCCAAAGCCATATGGAAGAGCGCGGACGGCATCCATGGCTGACCACCTTATGAGGCTTCCAATTCTCGCGACACCCAACCGCCGTTCACCAATCACGTGACCCCCTGGGTCACGGGACATGGCCGTTGCCTCGCAGGGGTGTTGAACTCAGGTTCGAAAGTACCCCGGAAGAAGATGTCCTGAGGAGAAGGGACTTCCAACAACAAATCCTCCCACAAACCAGTACTGTAGCTGCCCCCTGTTAGCTAGCTATCCAGCTGCTTCCTTCAACGTAGGCAGTTGGGCTGAAGCTTTGGGTTTATACTCTGTGGGGTGTATGCTTGGAGAGAGCGGAACTCGAGTCTGCTGGCTGCAAGCCACGTGAAGCTGGACTTCTTCCACAGCGACCTTCTCAGATCTGCGCCATCTATGCATGCACAAGATGCAGTTCTTGGCCGCTCACGCCAGCGAGTTGCCTGAGACGCAGCCGACCAGAAGTCTTTGCTGCGAAATCCTGTTCAAACCATGAAGCCCGGTTCGACAGTGAGTTTCCACCGCATCGCTGCAAACCCTAAGGCGTAAACCCAACACCCTCAACCCTCAACCCTAAGCCCTAAACCCTACAAGCCCTCAGCCCTACACCTTAAGCCCCAAGCCCTAAACCCTAAGCCCCAAACCCTAAACCCTAAGCCCTAAGCCCTGTATCCTAAGCCCTAAACCCCAAGCCTTAGGCCCCAAACCCAAGCCGGAAGCCAAGAAACCTTGAAGTCCGAGACCCTGAGCCTGATCCTCGAAGCTTCCAGGAATCCTTATTGGGACTTTCCGAATATGGTAATATGGGTTCAGGGTTTAGGGTTTAGGGTTTAGGACTTTCCGACTATGGTAATATGGGTTTAGGGTTTAGGGTTTAGGACTTTCCGAAAATTAGGGGTACCTTATTTTGGGGTCCATATAATAAGGATCCTACTATTTAGGGTACTATGTTAGGGTCCCCTATTTTCGGAAGCCCCCATGTGTGCCCGGTGTGTGGACGGGGGGGGCGGGGGGCTGCGTTCTGGGTTTATTGGAGGTTCAGACTTTGGCGATTTGGTCTTCCGTTTGTTCTTTTGAGGTGTGGGCCCAGTTTGGGTTCTCATTCATCCTAAGCATCCCAACCACCCGCACAAATTTTATGCATGCAAGCAAGTATGTATGTGTATATATATATACATATATATATATATAGACATAGATAGTATATGCACTTTGTTCTGCATAGAGGGGTATATGTGTATACATGTGTCTATACGTACATACATACATACATACATACATACAGACAGACAGACAGACAGACAGACATACATACAACATACGTATAGACATACGTGTAGACATACATATGGCCACATATACATACAAATACATATGACAAAGAGCAGTACTAGCGCTCGTCGTGATGATAGTAATTAGTAACTATAAGAGCGACCGAGTCGCCAATCTAACAACGCCTTTGCGCTTCACTTGAGAAACTCGAGGCTCGCACGTTCTCTGCTGGATATGGAGGATGAAGGTCGTCCGCGTTGTTGGGGAGTCTAGGATTTGGGGTTTGGTCCGGGTTTGGGTTTGGAGGTAAGTTGTTTAGGGTCCGGCATGTTGGGTTTGAGGTGCAGGCGGTGCAGGGTTAAAAGTTTGGGGGTTACGTATTTTACACATGGGATGGCCAACTCGCCAGCCCTTCTGTCGAACTTGCCGGTTTTTTTCTTCACGGATTTCTGGTTTGGGGTTTCGGGCGCGGAGTTGTGGCTAGAAGCTCGAAAGCTCCACTCCAAACCTCCGAGCGCCAACTGTTGCACCCTGCAAGTGCTGCCTAGAAGTCCTTCCAAACGCCAAACTGTAAGAACCCTACAAACCCTTCAACTCAGCCTTGCCTTTTCGCTTCGCCAAAGGTCCTTAACACAGGGATCTGAATCTGTCAAAGGCTCCATACTAGTGCCAGTTTGATTGTTTCGAGCTGCTTCTTGCTTGAAGGCGAATTAAAAGAGTAGCAAACTGTGACCTCAACATCAATACCCTTCTTAAGCCCAAACAAGCCCGTACAAGATCTCCAAGCCCTGGTTGGAATGGCCTTCTCAGACGATGAAGACGAAGAGTATCCTGTGAAGTCGCCGCGGCTCGGGGCCCAGCTTCGTGATGATACTGTTGATGATATAAATCCTGCAGTACCTTAAGGACCCTAAACAATGGGAATTAGGGTATATTCCTGATTATGGGGTAATGCAGGATTTATATCATCAACGATAGCGCCTCCTGTTTCTGTTACTGAGAACTCTTGTCTTTGAAAAAAACACAATGACGGTGTTGGTGACCTAAAACCCAAACCCTCGGCACGGAGCGCTAGTGGTAATGACTTGTACGACATGTATGTTAATTGCCTCTCCACAACAGCTGGATGAGGCCCAGATGAGGATGACGCCGCTGTGAGATTAGACCCCCGTAAACTCTAAACCCTAGACCCTCAAACCTAAACCCTACAACCCCTATATCCTAAACTCTAACCCCAAGCCCCTACAACCCCTAAACCCCCCAACCTTAAACTCTACAACCCCTGTCCCTAAACCCCTCAACCTTAAACCCTACAACCCCTATCCCTAAACCCCTTAACCTTAAACCCTACAACCCCTATCCCTAAACCCTACCCACCGCCAGAGACACCAGGAAGTTTCGGCTCCCAAGGCTGTAGAGCCTCTTGGGGGAGGGCGCCTGTAGGAGGTTTCGCGATTTTTTATCATTTCGGTTCCAAGGGGGGTTATGGGGTTTAGGGTTTAGGGTCTTATGTTATGATTTTGTTGTTCGATAATGATGATGGTGCTAAACCCCAAGCCGAAAAACCTCAACAGATCCAACAAGGACCCCTGTTTTCTCTGCTGTTTCCTCGCCTTCTGAGGCGCACTCCTGCAGGAAACCCGTGGAAGGCCTTTTCAGAGCCACAGCCTCGGGCTTCGCATCATGTCTTGCGGCGGTTTTGTGGGTCTAATGTTATGTAGGTTTTGGATCCTGAAAACCACCATGATGTTGTGCAGGGTTGTAGGATTAAGTTCCTTGCCTAGGCCTAGAAGCTCTTTCTGTTATGAAGGGATGGTCATTGGAGTTGTTGAGCCTGGAGGGGTCCGTGCGGGCTGTGTTTACTCAAGTTTCAGGGCATGCAGGGTTATATAAAGTTATATACGTATGGGTTTGGGATTTTCGGTTCGGTTTAGGGTATAGGGATGCTATTCTGATTAAGGCAAGGGGGGCCTCCTCTCATCGGGTCTGTGCCGAGGGCTTGGAGCTTAGCGCTTCAGGCCTGAAGCTTGAGGGTTCAAGGTCATGGAAGAAGGGTTTTAGGGTTTAGGGGTTTCGGGTTTAGGGGTTAGGGTTGTAATAAGGGTTTAGGGTTCGTTTCGTTCGACAGGTTTTGAACAGGTTGCCCGTGTGTTCGTGTTGTGTTGTGTATTTTGCTGGTGCTCGCTGCTAGTTTTGTCTCTGATTGATTCAACAAAGCTTGCAAGGAGTTCAGCAGCATCCACGCCGTTCGTGCTTAACTCCTCACCGTGGGAACTTCGATGAGGGTTTTGAGGCTTCTTCTTTGGGCCGAAAGGTGCAAAGATGCGCGGAGACACACTCAGATCCTGAGCCCGGCCCTAGCCGTAAACCCTCAACCCCTAAAAGGGTGCAGGCCTTCAGTTCTTGTAGCGTCAGCGCAGTTGCCCGGTTCTGAGTTAAATCGGGGGTGATTGGTCGCAGCGGTCGGTTGCATTTTCGTTTTTGACTTTCGTGATGCTGTCCGTTCGTTCGCGTCGTCGTCCGTCCGGTGGTCCCGCGGTTGGACTTCACCTGTTTCACGGTCCACTCGGATCCGTCCAAAATCATCCGCTTGACGGTGCTTGCCAAGTCGGTCCTTGCCAGCACCGACTGTTTCGTCCGTGACTTGGAACCCCTCACAGGGAAGTTGCTGTGGCTTTCCTCTCTTCCGCTGTTTCCGCCCGTCTTTTGCACCTCTGTACGCGGAACAGCAGTCTTTCACCCCGGTGCTCACAGCCGTCTCTCCCGGTTTGTGGCAGCGTTTGTGTGACTGCGTGAACTCAAACCCAAATTCTCACTCGGTCCCTCCCCTAACCCCCCAGGTACCTACTATGTAAATGTAGGGTACTAGAGCCCCTATAGGGCCCAAAATAGTAGGTACCTGGAGGGTTAGGGCCTCGGTGTTGCTGCCCTTCCGTCCGGCTCTCGCCTCCTGCGAGTTGACCAGACGATGCTTTCATCCAAATCCGCGTGATCCCCTTTTGTTCCTTGTCCTTGTGTCGTCTCTCCGACTCATCACGAGAGGTGGTCCGCATGTGGCTGGACTTGGTCACGATTGGTTCCGACCTGCGTTCACTTATTATCCTTCCTCCACTCTTCGAGTGCACTGCATTTGCAGACGCTTGTGCTCATTCCGAGTCCGTGGGCCTCGGTGGTTTCGTCCGTCTGCCGGACTCTCGTCAGCTGTACTTTCAGGGCACCTTTTCTCGTTCGCAAAGGCTGGAGCTGTTTCCTTGGATTCCGGCCGACTCCTCCCTGTACTATACAGTCTTTCATACTATATTGCTACATGAGAACTGGTTGCCCAGCGCGCTCTGCTGCTTCTTCTTTTGCACGAGCTTCTCGGCCCAGGGCACTTGCCTGTTCACGTTGTTTTCCGATCCGACAATTCCGCCTCGACATTCGCGTCCTGGAAGGGCTTGAGCACTCCGTTCCTTCCTTCGTTCTTCAGGATCGCCTCCGTTCATATTGACCATGTTCTGGGCATATCTAACGATGTGGCGGATGCTCTCAGTCGTTCTGCGAACCCGTCCGACTGGTCTTTGCTTTCCGGACCACAACAGCTGCAGCTGTTTCCGTCCGCCGACTTCTTCGGCGGGATACCTTGTCTTTGGTGTCGATGCCTGAATTAATTATCTTACTAGTCCGACCGAACTGTGTTCGTCCGCATTGACCCAAACCCCACCCATGATTGATAAATATAGGGGTCGGAATAATTACTTGGCGCTGATATGCCATGTCCCAAACGGATTCCCTAACCATGCGCAGCCCCCTGTAGAATTCGTTCAAGACCCATCATGAAGCCCCTGTAAATCCCTACGAATCAGGTTAGTTTAAAGACCCCACAGAGCCTTCGCGTCAACCGGCAAGGAATCTGAAGCACAGCAGCTTCTCGCACCTAGGCCGGTGGCTGTGTGGACAAGGGGGTGCAGGGTTTCGGGTTCAGGGTCATGAGTGAACTGAGGAGTAGTGGGCTGACCCTGCTTATGAAACTAAAACCGAAACGGCGGTGGCCGCAGCACTTGTGGCTTTTGATCACCCGGAAAGCCCAAGTTTAGCCGGGTTGTGCCAACTTGCGGCTTATGCTGTTTTTATCTTTTCAGCGATCCGCTTGCTGCTTTCCAGGGTTCTCTTTTACTTTTTTTCCGCTTTTGGCTGAGTTTCTGCATTTTGAGTTACTTTGTTGCTGTCCGCTGTTTGCTGTTTGTTGCTTTGGCTTTCGCTGCCGTTGCTTCTTGTTGTTCGTTGCTGCCTTCGGAAGGGCGGGGCTCCCCCTCTTGATTTTGCAAACATTTAAAATGTAAGTTTAAACTCGACAAACACTATAATGTAATCCTGTAAAGTCCTTATACATCCCCCTTAAGCGTAAAGTCCTTATACATCCCCTTTAAGCCTTAAGCGTTTAGGGCTTTAGGGTTTATAGCGACATAAGCTTCCCAGTGACCGGTACTTGAAGCCAGGTGCATCGCAGCTGACGCTGGAGGACGAGGCCGGTGGACTTCTGTGCCTGCCTGGGTTTAGGGTTTAGGGTTTCGGGTCTACTTGAGCTCTGCTTAACATTGTTTAGGGTATATAGGGTTTAGGGTCTAGGGTTTAAGGGTTTAGGGTTTAGGGCTTTAGGGCTTTAGGGTCTAGGGTTTAGGGTTTAGGGTTTAGGGTTTAGGGGTTTAGGGAAGGTCTACAAAAATATCCATCTAACTTCTGTGTCTATCTGCCTATCATTTGGTCGATCTGTCTATGGTTCTATCGACCTGTCTAACAGAACAGTCTAACCATCTATTAATCAATCTATGTGTCCATCTGTCTGTCTGTCTGTCTGTCTGTCTGTCTGCTTGTATATATATATATAATGTATATATATATATACACATATTAATAACAAATATATAGATAGATATATTTTTTTATATGTACATATGGATCTGTATATGTCATATCTACCTATCTTTTTATCTGTCTATACATCTATCTCAAATCCTCAGCCTAGAGCCACCCAAGCCGCGCTCCGGGCCAGCTATGCTGGACTTGACCATGATGACCATGATCCCAAAACATCCAAAGTTTAGGGTTTAGGGTGTAGGGCTTTGGGTTTTGGGTGACTACCATGGCTTTTGACGAGTATCCCCCATATTGCTGCTTAGGATCCTGTGGGGATAGTCCACGACCTCAAACCGAGAGCTTTCCACCCCCCAAAACCCTAAACCCTAAACCCTAAAGCCCCAAACCCCAAACCCTAAACAAACGCAAGTCCAAGCCCGAAGCTCTAAGGAAAAAGGACAACGCGCCAAACCGAAAGCAAATCCCTTAAACTTTGGCTCCCTAAACCCTGAGCCCTAGCTCCCTAAACCCTAAGCACTAAACCCTAAACCCCTAAACCCTAAACCCCTATCGAAGTCTGAACCCCACGTCCCTAAACCCTACCTTAAAACGACCAACCCCGGCTTTTCAGGCTCTTTATTTATAATGATTAATGAACCCTAACATGGAGTTTATAGGGACCCTTCAAAAAAGTAGGCTATGGTAGTTCAAGGTACACCTTGAGCCCCCTATACCCTGAACCCATACACGTACGCACAGATATATGTGTATATATATATACACACACACATAATATAACATAATAGAATATTATATTACATTATATTATATTATATTATATATACATATACATATATATATATAGAGAGAGAGAGCATATGTACATATATATATATATACTACGTGTGCATGCAATATATATATATATATGTATGTATGTATGTATATGGTCATACATATATATATATATATGTACATATATACATATATATATATATATGCACACCCGAAAGGCTAGATGCCAGAGATCCTTGAACCCTCAGCCCCGAAACCCTTAAATGCTCACTGGCAGATTTTCCTTTGTTCGAAGCTTTGCCTTGCCAGGTCCCGGAAGGACGTGAGGCCTAGAACGAAGCTTCACTTAGTGCTCTTTTGTTCTTTCGTTTCGAAGATTCTAGGTCCCAGTTAATGTAAATATTGGGGCTTAGTTTTAGATTAACATTAGAGTTTAGGGTGCCCTGCTTTCGTTTCTCGCCCCACTTAAGACACATGTTGGAGTTCAGGGCTCTGCATTGAAGCAGGTCAGGGTTAAGACTTAGTTTGGGGGGTGGAGTCAGGGCTTTAAGGCCAGCTACAAGACCTCATTGAAGATGACACGCGAACGTTTCTTTCGAAAAGGAGCACTTGGGAAGCCCGGTGTGGCCTTCCGCCCATGGCTTCAACCCAGTTTTAAGATCTTGGTCAGCTGTCAGCTGGCTGACTCGATGATGGTCCGGTACATGCAGCATAGGATGTAGGGTGGTCTCCCTGGGTTTGCGTTGCGGGTTAGGATGGCCTAGGGCCTGGACTACAGTATCGGTTCCGGCTCTGAAAGAGTGCAAAACATCGCGCTGCTTGCTTGGCATAGAGGAGAAGCCTGACTTCTGGAACCAAGAGAGTATGGTTTTCGGCAGAAATGGTCAGATATCCCGAAACGGTCAGGCAGCCTCTACAACCACTCCAGGACATCCAAGACTGATAGCTTTCAAAACAGCAACCACGTACGTCGTTGTGTCAGCAACAATAGCAGCATTGGGGGGGCAACAGTGCAACAGTGCAACAGTGGCAGCACGTAGCTGTTGCACAGACATGCTCAAGCAATGTGTATCATTTCTCAAGAGCTGATACAGATGTTGCGGTGGAAGTAGGCGCGACGTGCAATTCATCTACTCGCAGCCGGAATGATAACGGCATGATCGAGGAGCTGGCAAGGTAGTGCCGGTATATGGCCAAGTGTGAGTGTACTCGCAAAAACCGAGAGCGGCAACCGCATGAGCATCAGCCCAAATAGTGTTCACGCTAATGGTGCTTTGGCAGTTGTGCTTTTTGGTTGTCAAAGTAGTCACAGTGCTGCAGTGAAGCTAGAGTTTCCAGAACTGAAGTAGCTTCTTCCGACAGCCTTCCATTCTGCGGCCGCAGCCGGTAGAAATAGACGTGCAGATTGAGCCGAACACCTCGCGGGCCTATGCACAAGTCTATTTCTGCACGGCCCCAAACCCTAAACCCGAAACGCCTAGCCCAACCCCTTTATATGGACCCTATCTCCCTGAACCCTAAGTCCTTAAACCCTACCTTAAGCTACCAGACCCCTCGTATTCTGGAGTTTGTTAGACAAAATTAGGTTCTGGCAGATTAATGTACACCTTGAACCCTATTATACCTTGGACCCATCTGTACCGACACCTGCAGCCGTTATATCCGCCATATCAAGCGCTTTCCTCTGGAGAGTGCGGGGGAGTGCAGGGGAACGCCGGCTTTGCCGGGCAGGTGCAGCTGCGAATGCATGTACTGGGGCCGAAAGGTTCTCAAGCACTTGGAGTTTTTTGTGGGTGAAAAGTTGAACCCTTGATGTGGGGTTTGGGCTATAGTTACGCATGACCGTCCAGGAAGGGCTGCTATACGGAATCGGCACGGTATGGCATTGGAGTTTGCCACAAATGGGGGAAGCGATTGAGGGTTGGAGTGCGGCATACCCTCGAAGTTTCAATTCCGAGATCTACTGTGTCTGTGGGAACCTAACTAAGTCACCCCAAACCCTAAACCCCCCGCCGATAACCCAAATCTTGGGATCCAGAGAAAGGGCCCTCATACAGACCCCAAAGTTTCTTAATCAGGTTCCCATACTACACCCTAAACCCTAAACCCTGAACCCTGCACCCTACACCCTAAACCCTGAACCCCTTCAAGATACCACTCCTAGTCAGGTTCCTACTGGCATATTACATCATTGGCTCGGCTCCGGGATTCGATTCTTCAGTTGACGGTTTTTGTCGAGTTTAAGGGTTTAGGGCGTAAGGGCTTAGGGTCTATGGGTTTAGGGCTTAAGGGTTCAGGGTTTAAGGGTTTAGGGCTTAAGGGTTTAGGGTTTAAGGGTTTAGGGCTTAAGGGTTTAGGGTGTAATACAAGATTTCGACAGAAAGGTGTGGTTTGAGGGTTTGGGCTTTGCCGACTAAAAACGGCCGCTGGACTAGAGATCCTACATCGGGAGTTTCCAATAGTAAGGGGTACCTTATTTGGGGGTCCTTATGATAAGGATCCTACTATTTAGGGTACTGTACTAGGGTCCCCTATCTTCGGAAACCCCTACATCGAGACCCGAACGGGTGTTGGATTGCGGGTTGATTTTTGGGCGCCATCGTCACATCGTCGCCATCGTGGTAGCACTGGCAGAATAACATGACAGCTGCAATTTCTCAGCTCCCCCTGGTAAGGTCGATGACCACTATGTATCTAAACCCTAGGCCCTAAGACCTAAACCCTAAACCCTAAACCCATAAACCCTAAGCCCGAATGTATCGTAGCCGAGAGGGTCCCCTAGGGTGCATGGAATAGCCCAGCAGAACAGTAGGCTCTAGTACCCTCAGCGTATTCGATCCGAAGCTCCGGAACCCAAAGCCCTTATGGTTTTAGGGGTTTAGGGGTTTAGGGTTTAGGGGGTTTAGGGGTTTAGGGGTTTAGGCCAACCCTAAACTTTATAAAGACAACGCCAAAAGCACCGTAGCTTCCAAGAGGCGCCCCATGACTGTTGACAAGCACTACTTTGTCAACGGTGCCTTGGCGACGCAGGTGGCCGGAGTCGCTCTGCTGGGCTCGTAAACCCCGAACATAGGCTGTTCACCAAGTTGTGTCCTTCTGTAGACTATCTATGTTTCTATCTATCGATCGATCTATCTATATACATATATATATATAGATAGTGTGTCATTTATGGTAGTGAGGTGCTCTTTCCGGGATCCGCACATATTGAGCCTCGTTTAGGGTTGTGGGCATCGGGCCTATGCTGATTTCTACTCCTCCTCCTCCTCCTCGCCTCCTCCTCCTACTCTACTGCTACAGCAACAACCACTACTACTACTACTACTACTACTACTACTACTGCTGCTACTACTACCACCACCACCACCACCGCCACCACCACCGCCACCGCCACCACCGCCACCGCCAGTGCTACTGCTACTGCTACTGCTACGCCCTGCGCTGCTGGTACTAGTAGCACGAACCGGGAAAGCAATCACAAGAGCAAGCCATACATCAAGACGCAACACCCGAACCCTTCGAAGGGCCTACAGGGGCTTACCCATAGGCCCCTAAAGTAGTTCCTTTTTGGGATTACCTTATAGGAAAGAACATATGAGCCACAAAAAGGAACTACTCAGGGGCTTATGGGTAGAGGCCCGTGTCAGGCCGGCGTGGGTTCGACGTCTGGGGACGCGAAAGCTGCCCCGATCGCCAAGGTCGGGGCGATTTCTGGGGAGGGTCCGACCTTCGTAAATCCGTCCATGAGGTAGGGTTTAGGGTTTAGGGGTTTAGGGTTTAGGGAAGTTAGGGTTTAGGGCTTCCCAAAAAGGGTTTTAGTGCGTGCATGTAGGGTTTGCTGAGGGAAAAGCTGGTGAGGGCAGATTTTGGGCATGCACTCATCAAAGCTCCACATTTGGTCCTAATGATGACATGTAAACGAGAACTCCCTAGACCTTAGTCTCTAGACCCTAAGACCTAAACCTAAATACTAAACCCCCGAAACCCGAAAACAGACTAACCTAATCCCGAAAACCTAAACCCTACAACGCCTTTCGACCACAGGGTCCTTTGACGACTCGGAGTTCCACCGCAACAGCCTTCATTTCATCCCTGAACTCTAGGAGCTTTCTTGGCTCCACGCCTGAAGCCTGAAGCCCTAAGAAATTGAAGTTTGAAGCAGACACCCGAACATCTAAATCATGCCTTGGGCGTTTTGCTTTTGGAGGAACTTAGAGCCTGTTCTGAGGATTTTGAAGGGCCTGAGGCTTTATTCCGAAGGACTTTCTACTGTACGAGTACTGAGATAATGTAGGTACTGGTACTTTCTAGCAATGCACTGCACTGCGACTGTACAAGTGTGCTCATGTGATGCGGCACTATTGTACTTCATGCTTTATAACTACCACTGTACTGCTGTACTACTCCCTCTACCGGGACGGGGGGTCTGGGTAGCACACTATTCAAGGCGCCGGAAAATGTTTGTGTTGTGAGCTTGGGGTCCCCGACACCGAACCCGCTCCAACATCAGCCAACCTTCAAATCCAAAATTCTGAACCCCTAAACCCTAAACCCTAAACCCCAACCCCTAAACCCAGAACCCAAGCGGATCTTTCAAGCCACAGCCCGGGATCAGCATCGGGGGGCAGGACGATTGTTGCGCGCCAGGTGGCCACGCCATGCGTTGCAGCTTCGGTTGTTCAGACTCAGGGTTCAGGGTTTAGGGTTCAGGGTTTAGGCTTTAGGGTTTAATTAGGGGTTCAGGGTTAGATTTGAGGGTTTAGGGTTTAGGGTTTAGGGTGGGTTCTTGTTAGGGGATCTGATTTCAGCTACCATAATTAATAAAGAAACCATACTATTTACCATAGATCCCCATTATTAGGTACTACAAAGACGGAAGTGTATCTTGTCAGGCCTGCGGTTTTAGGGTTTAGGATACTACATAACTGGTTCACTGTTGGGGCCATATTATAAATTGTCATTTTCAATCCTTATCAGGGTTTCATAATAACAAACAGGAAAAATTGTATCCAACAAAGGACCCAGATAAGGGTTACCACCAGGACTCTCCAGGAAGTTAGTGTTTCAGCGTTGTTTTGGGGGGGGGGACCTGAAGTGTCCTGGCCTTCTTTGTGCCCGGGCGCGCTCCTTTCGGTTTCGGATTCATCCATCCATGTACTTGAGGCCCTAAGGGTCCTATGTACCTATGTGGTAGCGTGTAGGGCTTCCTTTTTTAGGAATTACGATGACTATGATTTAGGGAAGTATCCCCCATAACCGTACTTAGGACCCTTTGGGAGGGTCTCTTCGTGCAGGTTTGAAATTATGGCCTCAGGCTTCAGGACGGGAGAGGAGAACCTAGAGTTTGGCCCCTCGACGCGTCGGCGAAACCCAGCACCCAAGTCCCATAAATAAAAAATGCTAAAAACCCACAAACCCCAAAACCCACAACCCCTAAACCCCTACACCCCCAAAACCTAAATCCAAGACTATGCATCTTTGGGAATGGACTTCAAGGCTGGGGCGACATTTAAAGGATCCCTCTTGCACTTCAAAAAGAAAGCCCGGTGGTTCCTTGAAGGCCGAATCCTCACACTTCTGAGCCCTAAACCCTTTCAGGCTTTAGGGTTTAAGGTTTAGGGTTTAGCGAGGTTTTAGGGTTTAAGGTTTAGGGCTTAGGGAGGTTTTAGGATTTAAAGTTTTAGGGTTTAGGGTTTAGGGCACTCCCGAACCTCAAGACCCGGGTGAAGCTGACAGGCACTTCCTGAGGCGCACCGGCATCGGAGGGTGCCCAGATCGTAGATCGCATCTTCGTTCTTCCATTGTACTCCTGCATGGTCTTGGTCAGTTGTTTCCCGAATCCCACGAACGACCCCTACAATCCTATAAACCCTAAGCTGCGTAAACCCGCCTATTTGGTTGTTTTTAATGCGTTGCTCACTCATGCGGTGTATCGGACTGGGGGCCAGTGCTGCATCGCCGGGTTTAGAGCCCGCGAGAGGCTTTGGTAGCCTTACCAGAAAAATGGTTCAGGTTTCGAGTTCGGTGCCCGAATTAAACAGGAATCTAGACGAAGACTCTAGACCAGGCTACTCAACCATCACCCCCCCCATCCTTTGCTGCTCAACCAGCATCGCCTCAATCCACCTCTTATTCCGTCAGGATCCTACAGACTGATAGTATACTACCCTAAACCTCAAACTACACGCCCCCAAGCCCTAGTCCAATTCTGGTCCTCATTGCACCATTTCTCGAGCGCTCTGGCCTTCAAAAGTCTCAGTTTCCTAGCGGTGGCCTTTCAACCTTTGCAGCCTAAGCCCTAAAACATAGATCGCCTTGGCACGCGTGTGCATACATACATACATACATACATACATACATACAGACATACAGACATACAGACATACAGACATACAGACATACATATATACAGATATACAGATATACAGATATACAGATATACAGATATAGATATAGATAAGTATATTTATATTTTCTTTTCTCTCTCACACACACATGGATCTGCTTATCTAGTGTGTCTTTCGGTTTGCATTTTCACGAGGGACCTGGGTTTTCAACCTTCGTTTGTGCCTTGTGGATTCTTTTCTCTGTCGCGGGCGTCCTCTCCCGCGACCCTCTGGTGTGCAGTCGTATTTAAGCATTGAGGCCCTTCCATCCCACATTTCTACAGGAACTAGAAAGCATAAACGGCGTCGACACTCTGCAAGCCATCTGAGTGGAGTCTCAAGGGTCGGACATGTCCTTCATCCTCCAGAACTGAAAGCCTTAAATCCTAAACCATACGCCCTAGCCCGAAGATTGTGGAACTTATCACCCGAAGCCTTTTGTTGTTCTACATTACCTTTAGGAATGTGCCTTCAGACTGCTTCCACTCAGATCCGCAGGTTGTCACCAATGCCCCCTAAAAAAACTGAGAGTGAAGGTTTAGGAGTTTAGGGTTTAGGGTTTGGTGTTCCCAAAGATTCCCAACACCGCCCCGCCCTCCAACAACTTCAACAACAAAAACAACATGATAATCAATCCTGTAACATCCCCAAACTGTGTGCAGGACCCCCGCCACCTGTGCAGAAAAAGGTGGAAGGCTTGGGGTTGGGCGACCATAATGCGACTTCCCCTTATATGCGTTTAGGATGTGGCAGCTTGGGATGGCAGGTTTAGGATGTGGAGTTTGTTGCTAAACCTGACAACTACAACATTCCCACTGATATGTAATACTAAGGTAATTCATACATTTTACACTATTGAACTAAGAAACTCTGACCGCTGTGCCCTCTTCTATGCACTTGAACAGACTCGTTGTTTCCCTTTCTCGGGCCTAGATTGTAAACTGTCACAACCCTGAACCTAACCACGGTTTAGGGTTTAGGGTTCCTTAGAACCTAACCACTAGTTCGCAACAGCCCACTGAGCCACAGTCCAAAGATCATGAGATCCTGTTCGAGATTGTGCGGGTGCATCTTCAAAAATGTCACGCAAGCTGCACATCGCTGCAGACTGCTACAAACAATCCAAGCCGGCAGAACTGTTTGATTAGGATTTTGCAGGGCTCGTTTGGAGTGTACTTAGCTTTCTGTCAGTTTGTTGACCTTTCGCGGGCCCAAGAAGTGGGACACGGCCGGAAGAAACCAAAGAAATTCCGGAGAGCAACCATTGGAGAAGCTGGGAAAACCCTAATTAGGGTTGACCGACGGGAAGAGTAAAATATATACAACTAATATGTAACATATAGTGTTCAATATCTGTGAAGAGTATAACATATACAACCCACATATATAGAACATAGTGCACACTATCTGTGAACCACTATCTCTCCTTAGGGTTCCTCATCCTCTTATCATGGAAAAATTAGAATATCACACTCCCAAGCTTTATTCTAGCTATTATAAGACCCCTAAATTCCTATTAGGTGCCTTACAGAACTACAGAACCCCTTAAAGCCACCCTTTTAGGAACCCTATAGGCTACTTCCTAGGACCCCTGTGCTTCGAAAAAGAGGCCACGAGCTTTGAATGCGAGACCCAACAAGCTCCTGAGCCCTTGCACCCCACAAGCCGACACCCCTTCCCATTACAACACCGTGCACGTACGACGTACGACATATGATAAAGATCAAAGATGTCACAGTGATATGAAAGCTCTTGTAAGCAGCGCACCTGCCAGTCGCGCCTCCTGTGGAGGTAGCAAGCTGAGGCGCGGTGGAGGGATGGGTTATGTTACTCGTAAGTCATCCTACAATATACTACACCAGTTTATGTTCTACTGTACTATAATAAGATAGTTTGTTAACATCATAGAATATGAGACTGTATTATATATACCCGCTGCAAGATGCTTTGCTACATGCGTGGTGATGAGGGTGTGGGCTTCGAAAGTGCGGAGTTTCAGCTCTAGGTACAGCTATGTACGTACGTCGAGTTTATGTATGTACATATATATATACACACATACATATGTCTGTCTGTCTGTCTGTCTGTCTGTCTGTCTGTCTGTCTGTCTGTCTGTCTGTCTGCATGCATGCATGCATGATGTATGTATGTATGTATGTCTATGTATGTATGTATGTATATGTATATGTATATGTATATGTATATGTATATGTATATGTATATGTATATGTATATGTATATGTATGTGTATCTTTAAAGAGAACACAGGTCAGTAGCCAAACACGTGTCAAACTCATCTTATTCATTCAGGTATATGCATCCGTCATCTCTGTGTGATATACATGTGTGTTGCTATGCCCGTATTACTAGGGGGTATGTGCTTCAGCATCTGGCGATGAGGTTACTGGAGGTTTAAGAGTTGCAACCAGGAGCCCTGATTGCCGGCACCCTAAACCCTGAACCCTAAACCCCGAAACGCTTGAAGCCTAAACCCGCAAACCCTTAACTCCTAAACTCGAAACCCTTAAATCCTACCTTAACTCCTAGACCCTGAACCCGAAACCCCATATGCCCTATAAACCCTATAAACCCTAAACCCTTAACTCCTAAACCCTGAAACCCTGAAGCCTTCAAGGCCCCCCCCCCCCTAAACGAAAGTCCCCAGAAAGTCTCGACCTCTGATCTGCAGACAGACAGAGTCGCGGCTGTGGGTGTGTTTCGGAAATTGACGCTGATGTCTGTTTTGCAAACAGGGCATTTAAGTATGTATTTGTGTAGGTATTGCGCTTTATGCAGGTGTCTGCATCCTGCCAGTCCGCACATGCTCGCTGAAAACGTAGCATGCGTAGGTGTGTGATTGTGTGCAGAATGCTGCATCTCTAAGCCCCGAAATACTTCCAAGCAATAAGACACTCATGATGAAATCTTGAAACATAAATCCTGCACCCAAAGCTCTGCGCTCAAGACACTAAACTCTGAAATCCAGAGTGTAGGACCGCACAAACATTCAATCTAAATCCTGAACCCCGCAATCCCAAACCCTAAACTTTGGCTAGTTTTCAACCCCTCGCAACCCCTAAATCCTGTAAACCCTTAGAAACCCTAAACCGTAATCCCCTAAACCCCTAAACCCTAAAGCCCCAAACCCTAAACTCTAAACCCAATCCTCTCCAGCTCTGCAGTTTTCAGGTCCACCGCCGGCGCCTGCGCCCAGTGCGAGCGGCACGGGCGCCGGCATCGGCGGCTTTTTCTCAAAGCTCTTCGGAGGCCGATGAGATGAAATGCGTTTACAAGTTTCTTTTGTTGGAAAGGGCGGTCCAAAGCTCTTCGGAGGCCGATGAGATGAGATGGGGTTTGCAAACTTTCTCTTGTTGGAAAGGGCGGTACAAACTGTTTTTGAGTGGAATAAACCCTAAACCCTGAACCCTAAACTCTAAACCCTAAACCCTGAACCCTAAACCCTAAACCCTAAATCCTGAACCCTAAATGGCCTGGTTTGGAGTGGCTTCAGTGGTGCACAGGAGTCAAGAGGTTACCGTTTCCGGCCAGACCTTCAGGATCTGAGGTCTCGGAATTGCACTAAGTTTAGGGCTTATAGGGTTTATAGGGTTTAGGGCTTATAGGGTTTATAGGGCTTATAGGGTTTATAGGGCTTAGGGCTTATAGGGTTTATAGGGTTTGAGGTTTACTATATCCCTGCTTCTAGTGGGGAGTCCTAAGCCTGTACTCCCTAACGGCACAACTCGAAGGGGTATGTGAAATTACTATAATCTACTTCAACACCCAATTCCAATTAGTACTTAAAGCCCTATGAAAACCTATAGATCCCTTCTGGCACCCTCATAAGGGAGCCTTTCCCTTCTTGTGAGAGAAAGCGCCTTCTTGGAGGGTCATGGGGTGGTTTAAGCGCGGTTACAAGCCTCTTAATGTGGATAATGGCTTAGGGTTTAGGGTTTAGGTTTCAGGGCGAGGCTGGCCCGCACTCTCTTCAGAACCCGTTAAAGGTTTAGGTTTCAGGGTTTAGGGTCTAGGGTTCAGGGTTTAGGGTTTAGCTACCCAAGCCTCCAAGTATACCACCTTCATCCCTAAACCCTAAACCCTAAACCCTAAGCCCCTAAGCCCCTAAACCCCTCATCCATAAACCCCTAAGCCCCTCATCCCTAAACCCGATAAACCCTAAACCCTAAATTTAAAGCCCCAAGCGCCGCCCCTTACAGGCTCCAAGCCCCCAGCTGGTGCCTGAGGCTAGTGGTGGGGGCCTGAGCGTTGGGTTCTTCGGTTGAGGGTTTAGTGGTTTAGGGCTTGATGGGGTTTGGGGTTTTGGGGTTTAGGGTTTTGGGGGTTTAACCCCAAAACCCTAAACCCCAAACCCTAAACCCCATCAAGCCCTAAACCGGTTTGGGGGTTTAGGGGTTAGGGCCGGGTTCAGGGCATCGGGTTTAAGGTCCAGGGCTTTAGCAGTGGAGGGTTTGTTTCCGGGCCTCGGTTCCTCGCGGCTTTTAAGGTTTAGGCATTTCTGGCTTCAGAAAAGAAAAAAGTATGTATACATATATATATATATATAGACACAGTTATATATATATATAGATAGATAGATAGACATATCTGATGCGATGCGATGCCAGCATGCTGATGTCATGGTTCTGTGTTCAGATGTGCAAAGCGGGCGTCGCAGGAAATTCGACACCCCAAACTTAAACCCTAAACCCCTATAAAACCCTATAAACCCTATAAGCCCTATAAACCCGATAAACCCTAAACCCTACAGGCCCTAAACCCTAAACTGGGGGCAGCTGCAGGTTCGAGTTGGCCCGGGATCCACGTGGCCTCCTCTCTTTGCCAGAAATCAGGGGGGTTTAGGGTTTAAGGTTCAGGGTTTATAGGGTTTAGGGTTTAGGGTTTCTTCCGCAGAGCTCCGTAGCCTGACTATACTACAAAAGCAGCCCTGACAACCCTACCCTAAACCCTCATTTAAAGCCCTAAACCCCCAAACGCTAAACCTAAACCTGACTGAATTTGTATGGCCCCTGCAGTACCTGGGCAAAGCCCCTGATCCTCACATGAAGTTGCTTGCGTGAGGAATCGCTGATGTCCTCTGATTCCTGCCGCAGTTAGACGAGAAATCGAGGGTTAGGATAACCGAGGAATGGAGGGGTAGAGATTCGTGAACCCTCTACCCTAGGGTTTAGGGCTTAGGGTTTAGTTGAACCCGTGTTCTTAGGCGGCGTGATGTAAGAGGTAGGCTCGAGCACAACAGGTGCTTGTCGCTGCCCATCTTCGTCACCCGGCTATAGTACGTTTACATACGAGTAGCCTGCATCCACACACCTTGAAGCCCTAAATCCTCAACTCCTTCAATGTCTTGAGCCCACTCCGCGAAGACGGGATGAAGTTCACCTAGCAGCGCCTGCGTGGCAGTAGTGACGGCTCTGTTTGTGGTGCTGCTTTTGCACCGGGAGCTTTGGACCGAAATCGTTCGTTCAGTCTAGATTCCACCGGAAGGAACCCGAAGCCCCTTAACTTATAAGCGAACGCGAACTTTCGCCTCACATGCTTCAGCCCGCTTAGACCGCCCTTCTTGGTTCGATTTTGGTCCTTGGGCTCAGAAGCCTGATAGTTCCACGTAGGCCAGGTGGGGCTTCTCCATTCCGGCCTTCGCATGGCTGGGTTGGTTATGGATTCGGGGACAATATGAGGCTTTAGGATTTAGGGGTTTAGGGTTTTGGTGATGGTTTCGGGTCGGGGTCTAAAGAATTGGCACTCATATCGTCCCGATATTTGAAGATAAGATATCCCCCCAAACCCTGTTGTAAGCACTGCGGCTTTCAGTGTTCGTCGTGGTTCGGCTCTGGGGTTCCAGACACGGGAGATTTCTCCCTATGATGATGATCACCAGTCTACTAAGTTACTAACCATAAACCCATAAACCCCTAAACCCTAAAAAAAGGTTACGACTGCTTACTCTTAGCTACCACCTTCATCGCGCGAATACTTTTGAAGAGCCCTTTGATTGTTGATATTGCGAGCAGTGCTCGCAAACCCGTTCTGGTGAAGTTCTTTTTCCTCCGGTCATGGTTCTTGGATTATAAGCCTTATGTCATTGTGGTCAGTACTCAGTACCATCGAAACAGGCTCGTACCGACTCCATGCCAACAAGAAAGCTGGCCAGTTCGCATCATGTGATGCCTTTAGTCTGAATCTCGAAGCACAAGAGGTGCTCGTGGCTGTAGAGTTGTGCCAGACTTCGCTAAGAGTGAGCTGGGACAACGTCTTTGTGCATCACAGAAGTTTGAGACAAGACATCCCTGGGGATGAGATGCGGGGTTGTTCTACACCAGATGTCGCATGTTTACCCTACAAGCTTGTCAGAACGACCCCCGGAGGAGCTGCTGTGTCATATGTGATCTTTGGGCTGATGACGGTCTGCTTGTTGGCGGAGATCTGCCAGCGCTTGCAGCACTTGATGACCCATGGCTTTCGAACGACCACGACCTCGGGAGGTTCTTCAAAACTTGAGGTGTCGCATCAAGACTCAATGCTATCCTAAACCCTGAACCACCCTGAACCCTAAACCCTGAACCCTAAACCCCGAACCCTAAACCCCTCTAAACCCCGAACCCTAAACCCTGAACCCTAAACCCCGAACCCTAAGCCCTGAACCCCAAGCCCTAAACCCTGAAACCCAAACGCTGCGCTTTCCGCAGCTCCCGAGTGCCCAGCTCCGGTTGAGGGGTGCGCCACCCGGACATGGATGCTGCAACTGGTTCTGAGACAGGGAGTCACGGCTTATAGGATTTAGGGTTCAGGGTGTAGGGTTTAGGGTTTAGGGTATATATATATAGATATATATATATATATATAGATATAGAGAGAGAGAGAGAGAGGGTTTAGGGTTCATGTATAGGGTTTAGGGTTTAGGGCTTAGGGACAGGGAATCCGGGATCTGTGTGTAGCAGCAGCTAACTTCACAAGGTGCGCCTTTTTTGGGACCGGCCCCCTTTACAGAGAACCAGTGGGCCACGCAGTTAGGTGGCAGTTCCTGAAACTCGGCGTTCCGGTGGACATGCAGTCGGATGTCTTCGGCGGGCGCCAATTTCAGAATTGTCAGAAGATCGCGAGATGACAGCATGCCTGCCAGGCGGTAAAACGAAGGACCGACAAAATTATGAACATTTCGCCACAATGTGTTGATGGTTGACGCCATTGACGCCTGTCGCCACTATAGTGCGACTGATGCCTCCTTTCTGCTTGGCGCTTGAGTCGAGGGCGTTGGTTGTAGGGCGTGGGCAAACCGAGGCAAGTCGTGTGATCCGCGGGCCTTTTCCTACCCCCTGAAGCAAGACAAGCATCATCAAGAGATCACTCCATGCTCTTTTCACTTTTAGGGGCCGGGGTTCCTGTTGAATGAAGCCCTCCGTGCTCAGTTATTGTTGCATTTGGTTGATTTACATCTTGCATCAAGGCCTCATCCGTCTCCGTCCTTGGCCCGGCAGAGACCTTTAGGACGGGTGCAGCAGAAGACACACCACAAAAGCATGGTCATAGGAGGAGTGTCCATAAGGTCGACGATGACAGTGGTGATGGTGGTGATGCTGGTACTTACATGTACAGGTGAAGAATGATCGTGTTGTTGGTGATGGCCACTTCCAAAGCAACGTAGCCGGGCAGGTGCACATCGCATCAGTGTGCTCATCCTCCTCTTGGGCTCTTGTCTGGCTCGAGTCTCGCAACAAAAAGCGTTGCTATTTTCTCTTGTGTGAAGAGCGGTGACCTAACCATGGTCCATTCCCGACTACTTTTGGGCCTGCTCGGCCTTTGCTTGGCTTTGCCGGACGACTGCGAGGAGGGCGAATGTGCCGTTTCCTTTCGTCAGTTGCGAGGCCAGAAGTTTGAGTCTGACATCGCGGAGCATGAAGGAGAGGGCAGTGGGGCAGCCGAAGGGCATTTGGAGGAAAGGGTGAGATAGAGCCTCGTGTAATTTTCTATCGGGGTGCTGCTAACAGAAGCGACAAATCGAGCTTGGAGTGACGATTTGCAGCTGTAGCCCTAGACACCGTGGGCTGCAGCCGCGAGAACAGGCATCATAGGCGGTTGCTACTGGTAGGCAGCATTGTCACAATCATCACCAAGGCCAGCACCATTACCACCATCATAATCACAGCCACGCCCTGGCCATACTTTGCTTCTTGACGGCAGTCGGCACAATCTGTCATCATCAGCAGCGCATTACCACATTCATCACACCATGATCGTGAGAACAGAGCAACACTAATCATTCCGGTCTACATACAGATGTACATAAATACATACATTACTTACATATTACTTGAGTATAGACACATGTACACACACACATGCGCGCACATCCAGACGTGCACGCAGAACTGCATGCACACATAGCTACAGACATGCAGGCGTGCAGCGGCATACATGCATGCCTGCCTACAGACAATCGCACGGGCATGCATGCATGCCGACATGTGTACATGTACGTCTGTATGTGTGCATGTATGCATGTATGGATGTATGTATGACTGCATAGAAGATATATATATATACATACATATATGTACATGTAAATGTAGGTCTGTATACATATTTGCATATAAATATATATATATATAGAGAGAGAGAGAGAGAGGGAAAGAGAGAGAGAGAGAGAGTGTGTGTGTGTGAGAGAGAGAGGGAGCGACAGACTTTCTTCTTTCTGTGTATATACAAACATACAATCATACATACATACATACATACATACATACATACAATCATTCATTCATTCATTCATTCATACATGCAGACCTGCATGCACGCATACATGTTCGTTGCCAGCACATGTACATACGCGTGCCCTTATACATATACATGTGCATCTACATGTAGTTACATATATGCATATGTTTGTATGTATTTGTACACGCATCCATATACACGTACATATACATCTACACACACACACACACACACGTGCGCGCGCAGAGAGTACTCTAAGCCCAGAAGCCTGGCCCGTGGAGGATTTGCGATGGGCGAAGACAAACCCGTCAAAGTGGTCGAAACGATGACCGAGGCTCCAGAAACGGCCCCAGGGGCTGAGGAGACGGCGGACACTTTCAGCAAGCCTGAGGCGAATGCCACAGAGGAGGCCACGGCAGAGGCACCGGTGGTACAAGAAACGACCCAGGGCTCTGAGGGAACGGAGGACAACTTCAGTAAGCCTTCCGACGTGAACGCTACCATCGAAACCAAGACGGAGGCGCCAGAGACGGCCCCAGGGTCTGAAACAACGGCGGACAACTTCAGCAAGCCGGTGGATGCCAGCAACACCACCGAGACCACCGAGACCACCGAAACCGTCGACACCAAGCCAACGCCTGAGCCGGCTCCAGCAGTCCCCAATGAGACGCACATCAAGCTGCAAGCAGAGTGGGAGGATAAGGTTGGAGGGGTGTGCTGCTACAGTGGTGCCAGCGTGGATGACATTTGTGGCACCTGCTTCCCTGCTGCCATTGCAACTTGTCCGCATGTAGGTCGCTGAGACCCCTTCAGCGCTGAATCCTGCAACCATGAACCTCAAAGTCTCGTAGCCCCAACTGTCTGAGGACCCTGTCGGTATGAGCTTTACGTATTCTACGGTCCGTGACTTCGGGACGGCACACATCTTGCATGCTTTGCCTCGGGTTGGCATCCACTCAAACCTGCGCTCTAACCCGTAAACCCTAAGCCCTAAACCGCAAAGCCCTACACCGTAGAACCCTCTCAAGCCCAAACCCCTAGACCCTGAAGCCTTTAAAACCGCTCTCTCTCTCTCTCTCTCTCTCTCCCTCTCCCCATATATATATATATGTACATATATATATATATAAATATAGGTATACACATTATATATGCGTGTGTGTGTACATTGGACCGACAGTGATATATTGTTTAATTTCGAATGTCCATGTCTTTCAGAAGCTTGGGCTGGTGTACAGCAAGCATACTTGAGGTGTCAATATCTTATATGATATTCCGTTCGTTACCTTACATGTACCCGGACATGGACTGTTAGCAACAACAAGCATCGATCGAATCACAAGCAAGCCGGCGGGTATAGTATGTAATCTAACAAGTTGATAATGGTCATTATGGTCTTACGTAGT
This sequence comes from Symbiodinium necroappetens, assembly GCA_905231915.1. Taxonomy (NCBI): domain Eukaryota; class Dinophyceae; order Suessiales; family Symbiodiniaceae; genus Symbiodinium; species Symbiodinium necroappetens. Next base: position 26,392 of record CAJNJA010034775.1, read on the forward strand.
ATTCTTGGATGCTGCTGTTGATGCTGTGTTCTTGTGTGAAACACTACCTTCCTGAATTTGTTGAGTGTTGTCTAGCGTCGTTTGTTGTGTGTCTGTGTGTGTGTGTTGTTTGCAATGCTTGTACTTGAAGCTTTGTATATTCTATGTTTCCGTGTCTGTTGGTCTTGGTCGTTCCTTTGGTGTGAGTACACTTCCTTTGTTCCAATTGTAACATCAACTTCAAAGTCCCAGCCCGTTTACAAGCACTGTAGCCAACAACAACAGCAAACGGCAAAAGTAGCCACAACATCAGCAATATCAGGAACAAACGTAACACCCGCCATCAGTGCAAGCAGCAGCAATCATCCTCACAGTGTTCGTAATAATACTGAACAAAATCACACGAGTAATAAGTCACTCTTGAAGTCATAGATAGATGAAACCATTAGTGAGCAAAAGGAACAACCGTAGATGTGAACAAGCAGTAGCCGTCAGTATCGCAACAAACGGAATATCGGCATGAATGTTGGTCATAATGCACCACTAGCCAGTAGCAGTTAACCCGCGTCCAGTGTACGTTTCCAGCGTTGTCAACCCTAACAGCAACTCCAAGTCCCAGGGCCCTTTGTAAACCCGGGGCCAGCAACACCAACAACAACAACCGCAGAAACAAAAGATGAAAGACAGGTACAAGACGAGAAGGTTCGAAGATTGACAGGGTAGTTTTGTTTGGGGGAGGGTTGGGGTATGATCTATCGCAGGCGATGTCGTCTGGACATGTTCTTGTATTCTATGCTGTCGTGTCAGTCGGACTTCGCCTTTCAGCAACAGCAACGCAACAACAGCACGACAACAACAAGAACAACAACAACTAATCATATCACAACCACGGAGTTATATTATGGAGGGAAAGAAGATGGTGATGATGAAAACATTCTGTCTTAAATAATTTAATTATGTTGAAATTTGGGTTCCTAAATAAGGACAATATTTAAAATCACTAAAATAGTTAACATAAGCGAAAGAATTACAATAAGTAAAATGAGGACAATACCCCGGATTTTAGATGTTTTAAACATGTACAGACTGTGGCATTAAAATAAAACATTTTGATTTTAGTTCTTTACTTTTAATTATTTCAACTAGTTGATTCGCTGTGTTTCTGGTTCTGTATACTAAAATACTACTATCTATTTTAAAATTTTGGTTCTTAAACAAATAACTGAAATAATTAAAACAAAAAAATAATCAAGCTTATTAAACTGTGAAAATATGTAACATCCCTGGGTTTGTATTTAAATTGTTTACACTAGCTTAGTTAACTCAAATATCATTTATACCAGCGAAACAAAAGCGCTAAACAGACCCCAGAGGGTCCTCTCTCATATAAATAAATATAAACATAAATATAAATATGAATATGAATATAAATACGAATACGAATACTAATATGAATATGAGTATATATACATACATACATATCTATATATACACATATTAGTGTTCTCTAAGTTAGGGTCCCTTTGGGGGAACCCTAGATGACTCTTCATGCGGCACCCTATAGTTTGGGAGCCCAGAGGAAACCCTAATTTTGACAACCACAAATATATGTATGCACATGTGTACATATGCACATATGTGTATTTTTTATATACCACACACGCACACACATGTATATAAACTTAAGCCCTACCTCAGGCAGACTTCGAAAGCAAGTGTGCTGGGGGCCGCTGGAAGTGCGACAGCTGTGGCGGTGCCTGGTGCGAGCTTCCCGGACAGAAGGACAGAAGGTCTCTACTTGGAGGTTCACGGGCAGTTATAGGTGCGTTAATAAGTAGGATTTGGGGTCTAGGAGTTTGGGGTTTAGGGTTTCACGGCTATGGGTGGGTTTATAAGTTGAGTAACTATAGTTTTAACCCACATTGAATTAAGGGGCTCACGATGCCACTGCTAACCACGCATGAACCTCCACGTATAGGGCTTGAGGATCAAGGTGCAGGATTTAGTTTAGGTGTTTGGGCTGGTTTGGAGTATACCTTGAGCCATCACCCAACGCCGCTTAGTGTTTTCACGTTCGCCCGTAAGCATACATATATCCATTAACCGTTCCAGTTTGAATAATGGTGAAAATAGTGAAAACACGTGAAAAACAGTGGGTAATGTAAAGGTGAGAAGCATGGAAGCAAGAACAACAGCAACGATAGCAGTGAACATTTCGTACAGCTACAAGACTTAGGAGTATAATGATATATGCGCTAATGATATATGCGAATAGACACGATCTGTGTTCATGCAGGCATCTAAGAACTGCAAGTATAGATGAGGTACCATGTGTTAAAACACACGCACAAGCAAGCCATCGTGCTGTCTGCATCACCGGCGACCAGACAACCCTCAACCCCAAGTTGTAAACCCTATGGTAAACCCAAAACCCAACAGTAAACTCCATGGTAAACCCTAAACCCAATAGCAAGCCCCATAGGTAAACCCTAAACCCAATGCCCCGACACCTCAACCGGCCCGAGGCCCAAGTGCGTCATCAGCGCGCAAGACCCCAAGAACATGTGCAACACGGCCTTCGACTCAGGCCAGTTTGAGGGTTTTAGGGTTTTAGGGTTTAGGGTTTAGGGTTTTAGGGTTTTAGGGTTTTAGGGCAGGGTTTTAGGGTTTAGGGTTTAGGGTTTAGGGCAGCTCAGAATGCCAGAAGAGAAGGCTGCTACATGTTCGTGCCAAAGTCGCCACACAACCGAACCTTCCGGATGTCGCTGTGTCATGATGTGAGTATATTGCTAATGCTATATCCCGCAGAAACATGTTTGCAACCACGAGCACTGTTATGGTTATTTCTAGTCGCAGTGCTAGTGCCAGTCCTTGTCCTGGTACGACTGCCAGTTCCAGTTCTCGTACTCTACGACGACGATGACTACTGCTGCTGCTGCTGCTGCTACCACTACGACTACTACGACGACTACTACTACTACTACTACTACAGCTAGTACTGCTACTACTACTACTACTACGACTACTACGACTACTACTACTACTACTACTACTACTGCTACTACTGCTACTACTACTACTACT
>CAJNJA010034786.1:0-28004 GCA_905231915.1 Symbiodinium necroappetens
GGGTTTAGGGGTTAGGGTCCACCACCTACAGGATTGTAGGGTCTTTAGGTTGACGAGGTTCAGGCTATCCTCCCCCCCCCCCTCGCCAGCAGCGCCCCCGGGAAGCTTACCTTGCCAGGTTTTTCCGGGGATCCATCGATCAAACTCGGCCAACCTCGCAACCGTTTCCTAGCCTAACAGAGGCTCAGACAGACAGGATTGGCTAAGGCTTTCAGAAATGCGGCAAGCTTCTGCAAAAGCAAAAACGACAAGCCCTATGTATGTATGCATACATATATACAAAAAAAAGTTGCCACCCTCGCCCGCCATGGTATCCGCCTTCAGCTTTCGGGGAATAGTTCCCCCCCGGCCTGCTAAGAATGGGGGCCTTGAGCTTAGCGAATCCACCTGGAGCTTCTGGGATAGTGACCGGACCCGCATGTATGCAGAATCTGAGCTCTGACTGCCAAGCTCTTACATCGCACTGTTTTGAGCCATGACTTCTAGATTCTAGCAGTCCTCAGCAGAAAGATGAACAATGCCGGCAACCACCGTACCGACCTAACCATGTTGCAACATGCTCGTCCTCGGGACTCCCTGTTGCCACCAGGGCACAATGTAGGTCCACCCGCTCCAATCTTCATAGAGCGGATCCGTCTGAAAGCCGATCCTTGCACACCACCAGCGTGGCTGGGGTGGCGGAGGGTTGGGTGCTGTTAGAGGCTTAGGGCGTGGATGTGGAAGGCCGACGGAGAAGAACCGCGCTACATCGCCCCTAGGCCCGTAGCTTTGAAAGCTGACGACGATGCCAGCTCCGGCTTCGGACCCCGAAGTGCCAGCCCCTGGCTGAAGCGAAGAGCCTAGGCCTAGAGCTCGAATCTCTCCAGCGAACTTGGGCTCTGTATCTAAACGCACGTCGGTCTGATGATGATTTTAAGTATTATTATTATTACTACTATTACTGTTATTGTTATTATTATTGTTATTCTTACCATTATGTTCTTCAAAGCGCTGTGGGGCTGCTCAAGGTTTAGCGCTGGCCTTTGGGGATCGGATTCGGCGAAACCAAAGCCAAGGGACATGATCCCATTGGCGACGATGAGAATGCCCACAAACGGCTCGATGTACCTCATGGCTCAACTGCCGTAGGCTTTTGTCTTAGCCCTACATTAGGCTCCTCTTTTTGGGTCCCCAAAATACTACGGTACCCTTTCATAAAATGGACCCCAAAAGCTCGTGAAAAAAAAAGCCCCGAAACCTGCGAGCGAGCCCGATCCTCTGAGAACCCGAAACCTGCGAGCCGCGATGCTCCAACTGAACTTGCGGCCTCCGAACCTCGAAACCCCGAAACCCCTAAACTCCTAAACTCCTAAACCCCTAGACCCCGAAACTTCCAAACTCCTAAACCCCTAAACCCCGAACCTCCTACATCCCTAAACCCCGAACACCCCTACACCCCTATGAAACCCTCTGAGAAGACTCTGGGGGCTTTTGGGGTTTTGGGTCCCAACACCCCTTCGGAAGCTCCAACTTCAGCGCTGCTCAAAGAAGGGGCTCCTTTCAGAAGGGGTCCCATAAGGCCCTTATAAGGCCCCAAACCCGAAACCCTAAGCCCTAGACCTAGACCCTAAACCCCTAAACCCCAGCACCTAAACCCTAAACTCTGAACCCTAAACCCAAAACCCCAAGCCTGAATCCAAAGTTCAAACACCACCGATAAGAAACTGATCCAGCGACCTTCGGCAACCTCGTGGTCGTAGATAGGGCTTGGGGTTTATAAGGGTTTAGGGGTTAGGGCTTAGGGCTTAATAGGGGTTTAGGGGTTAGGGTTCCGGGGTTTCGGGTTTAGGGGTTAGGGCTTAGGGTTTCGGGGTTTCGGGTTTAGGGGTCAGGGTTTAGGGCTTCGGGGTTAGGGTTTCGACCCTGCTACCCTGTACTAGACCCGAGAGACTTTGGAATGTGTAACATGCGTACAGAGGTAGAATATATTCCTAGTCTTGCGAATATCAAGACCACCTTTTGCACTTGGGGGTTTCCGGAAATAGGGGACCCCAATATAGTACCCTAAATAGCAGGATCCTTATGTTAAGGACCCCCAAAGAAGGTCCTGACTTTCGGAAAGTCCCAATTGTGACAGGCCGAGTTCTGATTCTTGCCCTGCTTGTTCGCGGTTTGCAACCAGCTGGTGGGCTGCTGAACAATGTCGTGGGCCCCGGGCCAAGGTGCAGCGACATATTTTCTGAACATGATCGCCCCCATCTCTGCTCGAAGGGAGCTCGTTGCAGCCTTGCAGCTCTCTCTCGGAACGCTGCATGCGCCAAGTGCGCGTGGCCACGAAGGTTCTGGGCATTCTTCATTCCGTGAACCTGACACACGTGGCGACTACGCTGGCAGTCAGGTCGAACGTGCTCTTGTGGCCCCGTGTACACCTTGAAGGGACACAGAGGGCAAGGCCACCATTGTCCGCTTGCTTCCTTGCTGCGTGTCACAGTAGGGAAGCCACCGGGGATCTAAAAACAGAACTGTGAAGAGACCGCTTGGGATTGTTGGCCTGTCGAATCCTCAACGCAGGGACTCCCGTAACTCGTAACCACGGCTTCTCCCTCGTGGCCGCCTGGACGAGGAGGAACGAGGAACTACCCTCTACGCGCCCCCGGGAGGCGGGGGGCTGCTTGCCCAACCGGCGCCTTCGCTTGGCGAACTGACAGCCAGGCTGCTCAGTTTTTCCGGGGTTTAGGGTTTAGGAGACGCAGGTTCAACCGTCCCTCTGCGCGAAACACGGTCCCACGCCTGTGTCTACGCAGGTTAGTTTGGGCAGCAGGCAGCAGCTGTCGACTATTGTGGGCGAAGCACTCACACTCGAAACCCTCCACCTATCACGTAGTGTGCCCCAGTCTTCCCGCCCTACTCTCTTGCGCGAGCAACACGGCTCTGATCCCTCAAGCACGGAGTAAACCCTCTGAACACTTTAGGGCTTTGGGGTTTAGGGTAAAAGCCCAGGGTTGGACCTAAACCCCATACCCTACCCAAAGCTCCGCTAAGCGCTGCAAACAAAAACTCCTGTAAGGATCCCTTCGGCGTTTCGACCCGACTACCATTTACTAGACCCGAAATCTGAGACTTTGAGTCATCTCGCTCTCTCCAAACTGCAAATAGCCTGAACCGCAATACCAAAGGCCTCAAAATCTTCAAACCTCGAAAGCCCAAAACCCCAAAGCATAAACCCCAAGACCCCTAGACCCGGAACCCCAATACCCCTAAACCCCCAAAACACCCAAACCGCCCCTAAACCCTAAACCCCAAACCCAAAACCCCTAAACCCCTAAACCCCTAGACCCTTAAAGCCCAAACCCCTAAACCCTAAACCCTAACCACTTTTCCCAAGTTCCCCGCAGCAGCGGGTGCGTCGGCTCTGGTGGCGCAGCGAGGTCGTTGATTCGAACGAAAGTGAGCTCAGCCACCAAGCCTTAGGGCTTCCGGGTTCTGTCGCGACTTTAGGGTTAATAGGGTTTAGGGTTTATAGGCTTCAGGCCTTGTAGGGTTTAGGCTAAGGGCTTATGGGGTTTATAACGGGCTTCGGGTACTGTCGGGGCTTCAGGGCTTAAAGGTTTTAGGGTATAGGGTTAGGGTATAGGATTTCTGGTTTAGGGCTTGTAGGGTTTAGGGTTTCTAGGATTTAGGATTTAGGGTCTACAGGATCTATGGCTTTTTTAGGGTTTATAGGGTTCAAGGTTTCGGGTTTAAGGTTTCCGGGTATTTGTAAGGATACTATGAGAAGTACTACACTGCCTAGAAGGGTTCAGGGCTAGGCTTTCGGGCTTCCGGGTTCCACCGCGTTTCAACAGGGGCTCCTATACATGGGTCCAGGGCTGTAGGGGGTTTTACAAGGGGGGTTCGAGGTTTCGTGGTTTCAGCCTTAAGTGGGTTACGGGTTTTTGAGTTCGGGGTTCAAGTAGTGTCGGGTCCTCGGGGTGTAATATAAGGGCCTTAATCATTAGAAGGGGTTCCTTATCACTAAACCCCAAAATCATAGTGGCCCCTTGCCATTCCACTTCGAGTACCGTGCTACTTCATTTCATGGTGCTGCTTGGGGGGTGGGTTACTTGTGACCTCCCTCAACTGTGACTAAAGGGCTGGGGAGCTGGGGGCATGGAGGCTGGTTCCCATAGGCCTCGTTCACTGCCGGCGCGCGGCAATTTTTGATTCAGGAGCACTTTGATGGGGCATTGCAGGAGCAGTGTGCGTTCACTGCACGCCGAAGAAGCAGAAGCCGGGCTGTCATGGGTTTCATACTGCTTCAACAGAAAAACCTCCGATCCTACTGGAGCATCGTGCAGGGAAGATCTCTAGAGGTCACATGGGTTGAGGTGTGATCGGAGCAGCCGTCAACCACAAAGCTGGACACTGTAGAGGTTTTTCAAAAGCTTCATGGAGACCGCTGTCCTGCTGGCGTGGATCTGCCTGGACTGAATGTCGGGGCTTGTTAACTGCTGTTCACCCTTTGGTGTTGGCCTTTTGTCAGCGGCTCTACCTGGGGTTTTGCTGGAAAAGGGGGTTGAGCTGAGCTCTTAAGGCCTGTGTTTCGGCTGCTAGGGAGCATTCCCAAAACGGAAACGGTTCCCCCTCCCCAGTTAGAGGAGCCTCTGGGTCCTTTCCACAGACGAGAAACTGGGATCGGGGGAACGCTGCTTCGATTTCAATTCTGCGGGTTTTCACCATCCAGCGTGGGAGCGCAGAAGGGGAATGTGCTAACGCCAAATCATCGTTTTTGGAGAAGCCTCACAAAAACAGTGCCGTTAGATGGTTCTGCTTCAATGATTCCGCGTGGGCGATCCTGCGCTTTCACCATCGAGCACCGGACCGATGTTGACCCCAATGTCGCCCTAAAACCCCCAAGGCGTCATGCTCACCATACCTAAAGCCCCGCAAGTCGAGTGTATCTTCTCCCTGCAATGTCACCACGAACGGTTTCCGAAACAGGGACTTGACGAAGGACCCTGATGCTTAAGATATTTGTTGTTGGCGTTGTCCATCATGAAGGGATGACAATGTCACAGCTGCCGGATGTTTGATGGTCTCTATCACATCGCAGGTTCTTCTTCCATGGCTTCGTCGTTGACGATGATAGAAATGTGTTGGAAGTGTTCCAGTGTGAGTGGTTTTTTGTTCTTTTCAAAAGCAGTCGACGGTGGGACTGCAGCAGACACGATGACTGCGGCTTCTCCTATGGATTCATGTTATTGCAGCGCAGCAAGAAAGTTGCACTTGCTCGGCCTGGCCTTGGGCAAGAAGGTGAAAGATTTTTCATCGTGGAGTGCACAGCAGGAGATAGAAGGATGATGGAAGGTTAAAGTTTTGAGCTGCTCTGGTTTGGAAGTAATGTCAAGTGAGAATTGATTTCTTCTGCAAAATGTAATCCTTTGACCACCGCCGGTTCTCCAAGGAAAAGAACACCACCGAAGAAAGATGTTGATCGTTACGTCGCAGAGATGGCAGACGTCCACGCGAAGGTTCGTTTTAAAGCAAAGCCAACTCCACGAGCTCACAGCCTGATTCAGGCGTAGATCCGGAAGACAAGAGGAAGATGATTTTCAACATCGACTCTTCGCAAGGTGTCGAGGCGGAGCTCACCAGAAAATCTCTTTATTGCCATTTTCGGGATTGCAAACTTCGCAAACACTGCAACAACAAGCATTCTGGCCACAAATTTGCAAAAAAACACAGGGAAACTAGAACAGCCTGCAAGAAACCAATGTCGTACTTCTTGCGCTGTCATCTTTATGGGGGTCATGGAGGCTACATCTCCATCACGAAGCTCAACACGTGTCGGTTATGCCGGTATAGCCCCACACTCCTAAGCCCATATTCGAAGCACCACGAACTGCTCAGGGCGATACTGCTCGAAGGAAGTTGGGGGGGAGTGCATCTTGCTCGGAATGGTGCCCTCGGCATCGATTGATCGATTTGCAGCCGGCGTCTGAACCAAGGAACCAGGACACTACTTTGGGTTGAAGGGTTTCGTGCTAAACCGTTTGGAGGATTCTGTCCAGCGGGAACCTCGGCTAATCAAGTTATCAAGATATCAAGAAGTGCCAAGGAATAAACCATCCAAGTTGCCCTCTTGGAGCTTGGGACTTGGCACTTTATGGAGCTGCAAAATCTTGTCGGACAGAGTCGGCGCGCTCATTGTCTCAAACGATGTTCGCAATCAGGGCTCTTTGAAGTATTTACAAGTGGAGGGCTAAGGGATTCTATCACATAAGCACACGCTTGCCACTCCGACTACTGTACCAGTGCCATCCTGATGCTGCCGGCTGTGTGCCGCGCCTTCGCCCTCTTCTTGCCTGCCAACATTGTTTCAATCAGGGTTTAGGAAAGTACTGGGACGCAGGGCACCGCATGCGAGGCAATGCAAGGATGGCCCCTGGCCCCGCAAGCGCACTTGCCCCCACTGACTTTCGAGCTAGAGTCTCTTACGAAACACATGCAATCTTGTGCATCCGAGAAGCTCGCATTGCGCCCAGTATGCGGCAATGTCCTTGCTGTAGGCCACAGGCTGTAGGCATAGCCATAGTCGCTTCAGCTGCGTTCAGCCAGCCTTCTTTCTCATTCTCAGGTGTCTGCGCTTCGGTGGGCCTCGAGGGCTCGCTAAGATTTTAGAGCCCATTCAGGAAATTACTTGCCATCAGGCCTCCACAAGAAAATTCTCGCAACCCCATCAAGTCTGACGAGCAACGCGCCTCTGTGTCTGACGGACTTAGGGTTTCGGGCGCAAGACTTCGAATGCTTGGAAGCAGCAAGGCCCATGGTGTCAGGCTCGGGTCTCGTTGGGATTCATGGCTTCAGCTGGGCTCTGGGGAAGGTCGGCATGATCGAGCCGCGAATGAATGAGGCTTCTCTCTTTGCTGCAGATCCTTCTGGCTGGCCCTCCCCTCCCGAATCACCGTGATGATGGCGCGCCGCATCCACCCGGAGGACGGAGTCGCGTGCGCACGTGGGAGCAGGAAGGGGTGGATTCCAGGCCTAGGAAGTGTGTGCAACTTGTGGGCTGATTTGCATGTTGGATTGTACGATGTCGTGGACCCGAGCAACAAGACCCGAGGCACGACGATGTTTTGACGTAGGGTGAGTGATTTTCCAGTCGCCATGCTAAAGGGTTGAATGTCAGCTCCCACTCTTCGCTTAAGCGGAGTTTCAGGGTTGTTGGTTTCGCAGCCTGTGCACTCCCCCAAACCCGACATGTTCTGAGGGGGCTGGGAAATGGGCATAGAAAGACCGACACCATGCACTTCACGCAACCTGCTTGATACGCCGGAAGCCGCCCTACCTAAACGTGAAACCCATTCAAGTAGAGAAATTCCGAAGCTTGGAATTGCAGCACTTCACCACGCGAAGCTTCTTTGCTAGGTGGCGGGACCTAGAGCAGCTTTTCAAGCTGCCGTGAAACGTTGCCCAGGTTTGCCGAAGCTCCTCAACCACTGCCAGTGTTATATAGGGGCCGTGACCATGACAGCTACGGCAGGTTCTTGAGGTACATTAACAGACATGTCATTGGGCAGCAATTATAGGGTGGTATGCTCGCAAACGGCTGCAGCCTCGAAATGCCCACGGGTTAGGCACTCTGACACTCGGACAAGCCAGATGAGGAGCCGTCTGCGTGAAATCATGTCCCGACGTGATTGGCCACCTCTTCAGTTCATCAGCCATGACAAGACCAGGTCGATACCCTAGACTCAATCATTGGATCATGAAGGCGCCCACTACTTCTGATCTCGGAATATCCCAGGGCCCATCGTTAGAACCATGAGGACCTGCCGGAAGACCCCAACGGCCCCAATTAAACATTAAACTGCCAAACCCCCCCGGGCCAAATTCGAATCCTCTTCCCTAAACCCTAAACCCCTAAACCCCAAAACTCTAAAACCCCAAACCCCTGAACCCTAAACCCCTCAAATCCCTAAATCCCCTAAACACTAAAACCCTAAACCCTAAACCCCTAAACCCTAAAAACCCTAAGCCCCTAAACTCTAAAAACCCTAAACCCTGAGCCCCTAAACCCTAAACCGCCTAAACCAAAGCCCAAGCGCCAACTTCACAGAGCTCTAACCTCCGATGTACGATCATATACCGGCTTAGGGTTTAGGGGTTTAGGGGTTAGGGGGTTTAGGGTTTAGGGTTTAGCGTTTAGGGTAAGCCACCAGCATGTTCTACACTGCACGAATGAACTCTAATATACGATGATATATACGATAACCGACTATAACCTACTATAATTCTACTGTAGTATTATGCTGTAACATACTATAACATACTAAAATCTACTACATAATATACTGAAATATACTATACTATGCTACAACATACAAGAAAAAACCATATGAATATACAAAAAATACTTCAAGACACAAGAAGATGCAATAAGAGACAGTAGAAAACTAGAATGTACCAAAATATCCTATAATATTTACACCTTCGGCAAGCAACGGTTCGTATCTCCTGCAAGAAGGATCTCCTGTGCCGGCTCGGCTATGGCAGGGGCTTTCGGCTTGAGGGCTATAGGGCTTGGGGGGTTTAGGGTTTAGGGTTTAGGCTTGAGGGCGATAGGATTTGGGGGGGTTTGGAGGTTTAAGCTGTAAGGGTGTGGGGGGGTTAGGGTTAGGGATTAGGGCTTGGGGCTTGAAGGTTTTGAGGCTTAAAGGCTAAGGAGCTGCCCTAAACCCTGGACCCTAAACCGTGGAGGGCCGAAGGATCGAGGTTAGGGTGCGTGGGGCCTTGAGGACAGGGGTTCCATTTTGGGCAGCGCAGGGTTTTATTGTCAGGCTCCGGGGCTTCAGGGTGTTGGGTGTAGGGGTTTGGGGTTTAGGGTTATAGGGTTTGGGGTCTTAGGGTTTAGGGTTTTGGGCTTTAGGGTTTTAGGGTTTAGGATTTTGGGGTCTAGGGTTTAGGGTTTAGGCTGCAGATACAGATGTAAAGCCGTGGTTTCGGAATCCTAGGACATCCACTTCTCATTAGGGGGCTCTCCTGGAAGATGGGATCCAAGGAAGAACAAAACCTGATCTTACGCCTACACCCATGGCAGTTTTTGCAAAACAGCAGGTGCATACTTACTATCATTATTATTATATTTATATATTTGCATATGTACATATATGCATATAGATGTATGTATGTATTCTTATCGCTAGAAGTATACAGTTATATCACTATCTAGCTATCTATCTATATATATATACACATCAGTATACATATAAAAATATATTTATTTACTTATTCATTTAATTACATACAGCCACCTACATACATACATACATACATACATAAACACAGAAACATGCTTTTGGAGATCCCTACCAAAAGCCGAAGAAGCGGGGCTTAGGGCCTCTTGTTTAGGGTTTAGGGATTATCATGTTTAGCATCCAAGTGCATCGCCATGAGCGTTTGGGAACTTAATATATGGGCCTTCATAAGGAGAACACGGTTTTGGGGAATATTGACTACACAGACACATACTATAATAACTACTAGACTTATTACAATCTACTACAAATAACATACGAAAAATATTATTACAATCTACTACAAATAACATACGAAAAATAAAGTTACGGAATCTTGAAATAGCATTCGCAACCATTTAGGCCCCTATAGTCTTCAAAAGGCCCCTGCTGACGTGTAAAGGCTTGCGGCCCAGGCCTTAAGGCTGAAGGCTCGTGGTTCAGGGTTTAGGATTTAGGGTTTAGGGTTTAGGGTTTGTTTAGGGTTTAGGGTGTAGGATTTAAGGTTTCGGGTTTAAGATTCAGGGTTTAGGGTTCAGAGTTGCTTAGGGTTTAGGATTGAGGGTTTAAGGTTTAGGGTTTAGGGTTTAGGGGCTAGAGTTTAGGGATAAGAGGGTTTTTCAAGCAGCGGCGTAGACCCGGCGTAGACTCACGCCAGTGGAACCGGGAACAGCGTAAATGAAAGCCAGTACCTACAAGCCCAAACTTGAGGGCTAAACATTCAGGCTCTAAGAAGACTCTAGGTTTTCATACAGATCCACTACGTAAACCGTAAACCCCAAAACCCCAAACCCCCAAAACCCCAAAACCCGAAACCCCAAACCCGAAACCCTAAACCCGGAGCCCTGAAACCCCCAGAAGTGGCATTGTTTCAGGTCCGGCTGACGCAACCCACGGTCTGAACTCTCAGACAAAAAAAATTATGCAAAGCATCGACTGTCTCAGGGTTTTGGGAAAGTTTAGGGTGTAGGAGTGTAGGGAGAGAGGGGTTGGGGGAATTAGGGTTTAGGGGTTTAGGGCTTCCAGAGCAACCGACACTGACCCAAATCACGGATCAAAAGCCAGATGAAAAAAAGCCCCTCCATACAGTGTCTTTAAGCCCCAAAGCAGTGGTCTGTCTGATTCTTTTCTCCAACACCCGGCTTACCCTGAAGCCAAACCCAAACTGCAACCAACAGCCATGACACCCGGCAGCCCTTGTCGTTAAGGCCCTAAACACCCCAAACTTCAAGCCCCAAAGCCCACAGCCAATCCCGAAAGCCCAGATCAATCCAGCGACGGGTTAAAATTAAAGAAACCCGTAAAGGATATAAGGACCCCGAATACATAGAAGCCCCTATACAGAGCCCTTTACGTAATTCCTACTGTATCCTCTAATGGTTCCCTTAAGGGTTCCCACGGTTGATGATATATAAATCCTGCATTACCCTACGGACCCTAAACTATGGGAATTATGGTGGATTCCTTTTTATGGGTAATGCAGGATTTATATATCAGCAACCGTATCAAGCCGATCCTTCATGGCGTGGAACTGCGTCATCAGTTGAGGCCCAAAGACTTGCCTGTGAATTCCACCTGGCCGATATCCGCAAATAAGGCTTCAGGGGCTGGGGTTTAGGGTTTGGGGTTTAGGGTTTAGGGCTTATAGGGTGTAGGGGTTTAGGGGTTTAGCGTATTTCGGAAAATATTGCTTTTGGGGTTCTATGATAGTCACGCAGTCGTCATCCATACTGTGGTTGTACCTGTATTGTGGTTGCGGCTGTCATCGTTGAAACCACCAGTAACCATGACCATCACCATCACCACATCAACGGTGGCAAGAATACATGCATCACGTGATCACGTCCTCCCATCATTAGCAGCGACAACATCGAAACTAGCATCTTCAGCTCGGTGTCGACGTCGTCCTCCTGGGACATTTTGGAATCTGGCTTTCTCATTACCATGTTGTGGCTACTACCGCTGCTCAGCTTAAACACTCCCATGCCAACATCATCACCACCATCATCGGCATACTTGTTTTCGCAGCCAGTGCCACCATTAACAAAAGCATCATCATCGTCACCGGAACCGACGTCAGGCATTCTCAGCTCCTTGTTACCATGACGACACTCCTGGAAGTTCCATCGCAGCCGTAGCCACAGTAGCAGTAGTCGTCGTCGCCGTTGTACTACTACTACTACTACTACGACGACGACGACGACGACGACGATCCACCCCACACTCTAAACCCTCAAAACGCCTTCTTCGGAGAGGAAGAGCTCCATGAGCGCTTGAGCCGGGACCACATTGTAGGTCGACTGCAACAGGCATGCAGGCTCAAACTACTAGGGTTAAAGGTTTAGGGTTTAGGGTTTAGGGATTAGGGTTTAGGGTTTAGGGCTCAAATTACATGGTTACACAAGTAGGGAAGTTGTGCTGAAGGCTTCGCCTTCAATGGCAGACTACAGTTGGAGGTTTGTGGAGTACTGTCAGAGTCAGCCATAGACCCTAGAGCCGGAGCACTGATTGCTGCACTGGGACGCGCGATGATGTAGTGTTTTCGATCAGGATCTAGGATTAAAGGTTGCTGCCTTTCCGATAACTTGTGGTATGCTTGGTTGGCAACTGTATCCGGTTGGCCGTAGCTTATCGGAATACGTACAACATGGCATGGCCATCGTCGTTCGAAAACCATTAAAGATTTAAGCCAACGTTTCACACCTGATCGTTCCTGGGAGATGCTGCTCTTAATCTGGCTTTCTGGGTAGCCGGTTTGTTCCTCCTGTTTCTACGCCTGCTTAGCTTGGTAGTGATATTCCGTACGGAAATGCTAGCGCTACTACAAGGACAGCAAGAACCAACCAAACATCGGCATGCAAACACAACCGCAGCTGCGATGACGCTGGCAAGAGCAAGAACAACAGCAGCGATGTCGAAGGCAGCACTTACCACTAAAGGTCTGCGACTACCGTACTGCAAACAACCCAACCTAATGGCAAAAACCCTCAACCGTGAAGTCCTAAACATCCCAAACCCTACACTCTAACATCACCGCCTGGCCTTGCGAGTCGTCATGTCCACCAAAGTGTGCACAGACACGGAGATGCGTCGGATGGACTGGCGGACCGACTCCTAGATAAACAGAGCCCAAAGGCCCAGGATTGCGGGTTAAGCTCCAAACGGCCTAACACCCAAGTAGCGCTTTATTTGGGGGAAGATCAAACTCCCGTACAGTATTTAACTGACACATGCTGAAACCTGTCCCCAGGACATCTTTATTCCCCTACTGCGCCACCGCACTCCTGAACCCCAAGCCCTCTTTCCTAAGCCTAAATCTTATTCTTAGCAAACCCTCAGTCTTAAAACCTAGGACGCTACTTTTCCCCTGCTGGAATCAAACTTTCATACCAAACTCTCAGCCAAAAACACCTAAGCCCCGCTAGACACCAAGTCCTTCTTCTGGGGCCACGCCCACACCGGCGTCCCGTACTTCACAAACTCCTAAGCTGCACGGAGGGCACCCTCGACACTGGGAGGCGGGCATATATGAATGAATGAACATATATATATATATGTGAGGGCCCGATACACCGCAAAGGTCGAGGCATCAGGGATGTAGGAGTGTAGGCAACTACTAGGAACCCCGAAACAGGTAGGTCTTTTCGGCTACAGGTCAACCCTAAACTTCCAAACCCTAAACCGTGTACCCTAAACCCTAAACCCCAAATCCATCCTAAACTCTATAAACCCCTAAATCCTGAACCCTAAACCCTAGACGCTACGGCGTTACGGCGCCAGGGTCTAAGGACCTGGAGCTTTGGGGGTCAAAGGATCGGCCTTGAAGGGCTTAATGTACGAGCCTTAATCATTAGAATAGGGTTTAGGGTTTAGGAGCCTTAATCACTAGAATAGGGTTTAGGGTTTAGGGTTTAGGAGCCTTAATCATTAGAACAGGGTTTAGGGTTTAGGGTTTGGGGTCTAGGAGCCTTAATCATGAGAATACGGTTTAGGGTTTAGGGTTTGGAGGGCTTAATCATTAGAATAGGGTTCCTTTAAAGGGACCCTGAAAGGGTTCTATGAGGGACCTATGATAGGGCTCTATATTCGGGCTTAGGGTTTAGGGCAAGTTTGGGGCCTAGGGTCTAGGGTTTAGGGTTCAGACTTTAGGGTTTAGGAGCCTTAATCATTAGAATAGGGGTTTGGGGGTATGTTATACATACTAGAACCAAAATAGGGAACTCCTCAAAAGAGTACAGGCATTGGCATAGTATGCGCCTTAACAGTTGGAACAGTTTCTGGGAGTAGATGATTAGGACTTAGGGTTCAGGGGCTTTTTCTTGGGTTTTTTTGGGGGGGAAGGGGGGGTAAATGATGATGATGATGATGAGGATGATGTACTACTACGATTAACAAAAAGAGGACCTCTAAGGTAAGGGTGTTTGAAGCTAGACATCTGGCCGGGGAAAAACCTCTCCAAGTGCTTCCCGAAGGCTTAGGCTTAGCACGGCGTCGGGCCATATAAACCTCACAACCCTAAACCCCGAAACCCCGAAACTTAGGCGCTAAATCCCTAAACCCCTAAAGCCCTAAACCCCTAAGCCCTTATATAACCCCTAAGCCCAAAACCCCCAAACCCCTAAAGCCCTAAATCCCTAAACCCCTAAAGCCCTAAACCCCTAAGCCCCTATGTAACCCCCTAAGCCCAAAACCCCAAACCCCTAAGCTGGCTTAGGGTTTCGGGCTGGGTTTGGGGTTTTGTGGGATCCCAAGGCGCCGATTTCTATGTAAATGGCGGCCCAGGCACCCCACATGGCACACCCAACTAAACCTCACAACGGTTTAGGCTTTAGGCTTTAGGGTTTAGGGTTTAGGGCTTAGGGCTCAGAGCTTAGGGTGTAGGGTTTAGGGGCCGCAGGCCACACCTCAGTAAGCCTTAAACCGCAAACCCTAAACTCTGAACCCTAAACCCTAAACCCTAAACTTTAACTTTAACCCTGAAACCCCCTCACATCGTCAACAACCAACTTTGCAGCCATCGAATCAACTTCGAAGGTGTCCGTCGCGCAGTACGCGTCGGCATCGTTCAGGAACCTGCGCAGCGACTGGGGTTTAGGGTTTGGGGTTTAAGGATTAGGGTTTGAGTTTGGGGTTTAAGGTTTAAGGTTGGGTCTACCACTTGAAGAATCTGGTAGCTTTGCAAGCAAGATAGAAATCACAAGGGCTATGAGCAGTGTAACCATCGTTTAGGGTACGTACATAATAGCCAACTTGTAGCCCTTCTTGAGATCATTCTAAGTTCTCTCATCTTGATCAATCCAGATTTGAAGCTAAGTCCGTAGGACCGAGGCCGCAAAACGTAGCAGATCCATCTACAAACGATAACTGTGGCCCCTAAACCCCCAAACCCCTAAACCCCTAAATCCTAAGCCTTAAACCCCTAAACCCCTAAACCCCTAAATCCTAAGCCTTAAACCCCTAAACCTCTAAACCCCTAAACCCTAAACCCAATTGGCCCAAGAAACTGAAGGTTAATGAAGTCGGCAACAGTGTTCACGAACTCGTTCATGTCCTTCGGCAGCGGAGGTTGCAAGTTTAGGGCTTAGGTTTTGGGTTTAGGGTTTAGGGTTTAGGGTTTTGGGTTTAGGGTTTTGGGTTTTGGGTTTAGGGGAGACAGGTGTTTAAGCGCTTGCGTTGAATAGGGCTAGCGGGTTCAACGTATCGAAGGAACACAGGGTCTTCCATACAACCGGGTCCTCATGGGCAAGATGTCGCCGTTGCAGATTCGGGCATTCGGGGCTCGAGGGTTAAGCCTAAGCGTTTGCAGTTTTGGGGGTTTAGAAGGAGTATGTGGGAGTATCAGAGAACACGGTGCCTCAGAATGGAACCACAACGAAGACGGATTCTTACTATAAGGGCCCTGGCACCGGGTACCCTAATTTTCTGACATGCCATGTATGCCACACCATAGAGACATGACCAGCGAGTGATAATATCCCCGCCTAGGCCCCGAATACTGCCCTACTTACGTCCCCAATATGCCAAAAAATGAAAGGTTAAGGCTAAAACTTAGTAAATTTCAGGTTAAAGTTACAGTACTGCTAAATTATAAGAGCCCCAAAAGTTTCCCTAAACCCTACACCCTAAACCCTAAATTTGTAAAGGTTGGGAATTCGAAAGCTCAGCCTCCCTAAACTACCGCGGCAGCCCGGCATCTCCGCGAAATCGGCCAGGCTTTGACATCAGAGAGGCGAGTCAAAGCGTAGCCTAAACCCCAAATCCGAAACCCTAAACCCTACACCCTGAAACCCTAAACCCTAAACCCTGAAACCTAAAAACCCCAAACCCTAAATCTTAAACCCTAAACCTTGAAACCCCAAACCCTAAACCCAAAACCCCAAACCCTAAACCCTTGAACTAAACCGTGGCTGAGCCTACCCAGGAGACCTTGAAGGGCCCGAACTGCGCGAATCCGAAGCACAGGCAGGGTGTTGGGCTTGGGGCTTAGGGTTCAGGGTCCAGAGTTTAGGGTTTAGGGTTTAGGGTGCAAGGTTTAGGTCGTCGGATTTCGATGTAGGATTTAGCTTGAAACTTTAAGGTACTGCAGGCCAACATTCGTTTGGAAAGCAGCTTGCCCGCGCTTCGTCAAAGTGTTGCACGATGCATTTCTGTCGTGACCCCTTTGTTCCTCAGACAGTGACATAATCCTCGAAGCAGTGTCATTCGTAAGACGGTGGCCGCCGGTGGCTTTTGTTTCGCTTCTAGATACGACTCTATGGTGATAAGACTTCGGCTACGCCGAATGTAAGCAAAAGCTCTTCATGTGCAGGCATTCGGTTTCTCTGAGATGGAACTGGTAACTCCCTGGCTTTGGATGCGGGCTGGGATGGCACTGGCAGGGAGGGACCCTCTGTCATAGTACTTCTACCACATTTGCAAACTGCAGCGCGAAGGGCGTGATGCCAGAGAGCATTTCCTTGCTGGGAGCGGCTTCGCCTCGGCTTAAAAATATGACTCTGCGAGCCAATAAACTCTTCTCCGCCTTTCATCGGCACCGCCAGCTCCGAAGCAAGCCAGATAAATACTGTAGGCTCCAGGGCCCTACATAGTTATCAACACCATTCTGGTGGTTCCCTATTACATAGTATAATATACCGCAGAACCCTTTTCTGATTCTTAAGGCCCCCCACCATTACATGCCTTACAACAACCCAGAAATCGCAGGTGTCCTCGACGCTGTAGCGCGTAAGCCCCAGGGCAACCACGGCATCGTGCAAGGACTTGCCGGAGACCAGCTTCCTGGACAGTCTTGGGACGACCCTGCACCCAAAGCTCACACGGATACCCCGAGTCCCCAAACCCTAAACCCTAAACCCCTATATAATCTCCAAACCCTAAACCCTAAACCCCACAAACCCTGCGCCCATACCCAAAACTTCAAACTGCAAGCCCTGAATCCATACCCGGCCCGGAACCCCCAACTCTGAGCGCAAAAAGGCTGAACTGAGCCTACTTGCAACTCCCGAGCACACTCAGAATCTTACCTCCCACATTACTTTTTTTTAAGGGATCTGTTTGTAAGCTACAATAATAGCGATCTATAGCAAAGTAATGTGGTTTCTTTATTGTGGTAACTTAAGTTATTCTTCCCTTAACAAGACTAACCTGCTTGGGAAATTTCGGGGCGTCCGGGACCAGGTTCTGGGTGTCGGGCTGCGGCGTGAAGGGTACCTATCCCAGAACGGTTTAGGGTTTAGGGTTTAAGGTTTAGGGGCAGAGACTCCAATATCCCTTAATTAAGGAATATTCCTTGAAGTATAGTAGGATCCCGAATATGATTTAGGGTATATTCCTTAATTAAGGGATATTCCTTGGATGATATGATTTAAGGTATATTCCTTAATCAAGGGATATTGGATATTGCGGCCCATGCTACAGTAACTACTCAACTCGCCTCGGACCCGGCCGAAGCGGTAAGAGGTTCCTATTCGGATTCTCTCTATGCCCCACCTCTTGCAGCCCATACTTACAGTAGTTCAAAGCCCTAAACCCTAAACCCGAAACCTGAAACCCTAAACCCGACGAACCCTTAAACCCTAAACCCCAACCCTTAAACCCTAAGCCCGAAACCTTAAACCCTAAACCCGAAACCTTAAACCCGAAACCCGAAACCATTAAACCCTAGACCCTGTTCTTTTGCTGAGTCTGGGGGATCTGGGCTTCAGTCGTGGAGTCATCTCCGGGTTTTTTCTGGACTCCAGACTACGCTTTGGGTTTCGGGTTTAGGGTTTAGGGTTTAGGGTTTAGGGTTTGCTGTCTAAAGGTTTGGGGGTTTTGGGCGTATAACGGGGTTTTTGCTAAGGCAATTAAACTAAGTTACCGGAATAAAAAAAAAGAAAACATGTCATTTACTATAGACCCTATTAGGGTAGCTTTAAAAGATAATCCCTGTAACAAAGAACCCAGACAAGGGCTTTAGGGTTTAAGGGTGAAGGGCATCAAGGTCTAAGGGCATGCATGTGTCAGGGTCTAGGGTTTAGGGTTTAAGGGTTTAGGTGCTGATGTAAAGGATCGACAGGCTGCTGGCTTGTGGGCACATCCATGGTAAGCGCAGCTTCGAATTGACGAACTGTTTTTCCGGACATATGCGAAAGTGCTTCAATGCCTTTGCCAAGTGCTAGGCTCTGCTGTGCTTTGCACTAACTTGAGCTGACTGAAGGCCTGGCTTGCAACTTTCACTAGCCAAAGGCCTGACATGCAGCAGCGAGCGGCTCCTAAGTTTCATCACTCCTCCTTGAGCGACAATGGAATCTGGAGCTCATACACCCCTCCATCTGTACTGAGCCGCTGGCTGAGAAAACATTAACGCACTCGAAGCGACCTCCCTTGGTTGTCGCGGCAACATTGGCACATCCTTAAGCCTTTGGCCTTCGTATTTCGAAGACCCCAGCATCCTTCCACTGTATGAAAGGTATCCCCATGCGGACTGACATAAACGGGTCCAGGATGCCATTCCCGGACTGGTACAGGAACTTCACGATCCAGATACTCAACAATCGGCACATAGTTCTCATCCATTGTAGTTTGGGTAGCCATATCCCTTCTGGAACCCTGCCGCATAGTGGGGGCCGAAGATGACGACGAGGACGCTGTAGACCGGGTAGGCCGTCCTCCCTCTTGGGGGGTTGCCGTCGTAGGTGAGGTCGTAGTAGCGGGGGGAATCACATCCTCCCTTTCATTGAGCTGGACTTCCAGCTCTCGTTGCACTGCTTCTCGTAGCCGCCTCAACCGTCGAGTAGTTCTGGAGTCCTGCCGCACACAGCACCGATCAACACAGAGCCACGCAAACTCCCAAATCCCGATCACAGCTACGGCGACAATAACAACAACCAAATATAGCTCCAACGACGAAGTGTCCAACGCCAAAGGTTCGTGAGCACGGGCTGACTGGATCATTGTACAAATAATCATCGCCTTCAGCATAGTAGCCGCAGATCCCTCGGTCATACGCCCGATCCCCCACATGTTCACAAGCTCCTCCAGCCTCTGCCTAGGGAAAGACTTGGTAAGAAGATCTGCAAGTTGTTCCTGGCCCTTGACATACTTTACCACAACCTTCTGAGCTTGAACTTGTTCCCGTATGAAGGCCGAACGTACACGTAGGTGACGTGTGCGCCAGGAGGTTGAACCACTCGGTTTGGCAATGGCGATGGTAGACTGGTTATCTATAGCCAGTTGTATCGGTAGCTCTCGCCCAACCAATTCCTCCAGCACTGCACCCAACGAAAGAGTCATCTTCAATCCTTCGATCGCCGCCGTAAGCTCGCTCTCCGCCGTCGACAGGCAAATGTAGGGTGTCCTCGTGGCCCTCCAGGATATTGGGGCGCCCATCCACGTAACCAATATCCCAGAGTGGGATCTCTTCCCCTCAGGTGCGTAGGAACTGTCCGTAAAGGTCACCAGGTCGTTGGTGGTCGGGGCAATCGTCAGGGCATACTCTTGAGTGTGCTGCAGGTAGGCGAGTAGTTTATAGCCTATGGCAACACACCGTGGTGCTGCCCGGCTAATCAAAGCTCCCATAGCATTCACCGTGAAACTTATATCCGGCCTCGTTCTTTGAGCCAGCCAAAGTAACTCTCCACATAGCCGCTGTGCCAACTTTACCTCGGCCTCGCTTCCCTTAGCCTCGTCCAACTCGGCCTCAAAGGTAACGAGGTGTTTTGGTGCTTGTATCGGCGAGCGCATAGTGTCCGAGATATCATGTGCTCGGATAATCTCCTTGATATAGGGCTGCTGGTGGAGGTAGAAGCGGTCCTTCATTCCCGTGGTGAGGATCTCGCAACCCAGGAACCTGATCCCATGAGATTCTGACAGAACCTCCAGCTCAGTCGTCTTCCAAGTAGAACTCAGCTTGCTGGCTACCGAACGTAGGTGTACCATTTTCCCGCACAACAGGATATCGTCCACGTAGATCAGGACCAAAGCTCCGGGTTCGCCGGTGGGGTCGCTGGCCTGAACCAACAGCCACAAGTTAGGCTCCGCATCCCCCTGCTTAAGCAACCACTCTTCGTCCTCAACAAAGAAGCGCATTTCCTTGATCGTGCTGTCCCGGTACTCGGACCATAGGCGAGGGCTTTGACGCAGCCCATACATTCCATGTGTTAATATCCATCTCTCGCTTTCAGATGCTAGCCCCAGCTTCACCAGGACTGAAGGTGGCTGGACCGCGTACACAACCTCGTGGACACCTTGAGGTAAAGGTGTCAGCATAAAGGCCCCCGCAATGTCCAACAAGGCGGTAACCCATCTTCTCCATGCTGTGTAGGTCAAGCAGCTTCTAAGGCTTTCAGCTGCTGCACCCGAAGCGAAGATGTCGGCCTGGTCCGGGGATGCATAGTTTCCACAGCAAACGATACGTGCCTTCCTTTTGCAGTACTTAGCTTCGCCCTGGTTGGTAGGCTCGTTGGAGGGGGGCTTGATTGTATACACGAGCTTCGCAGGGAGCTCCTGGACCTTGTGGGTCTGCTTGAGCTTCTTGACCTCCTCCACAGTAGATCTCCGAAACCCTTTTTCAACAACGCCCAGTTCTTTACTGATCGCGCCCTTCCACACTTCCAACGCTTGCCGTGCTTCCTGAGGACTCACATTGTGGGTGTGCCGTAGAGGAGTGTCGGTGTCCATCAGCTCTTTAATCAACTCCTCAATGTTGGGCGTGTACTCGGGCTCCAATTTCGCCATCCGCGGAATCACACATCCATCATCTCGAACCCAACCATCAACACAATCTGCAATGTCCTCCTGGTAGGTGGCGTTGGTAGGCAAGCCCAGCACTGCTTGCGAAGTTCGCCACAAAAGATCTGCTTCACTTCCCGTTCCCTCAGAATCGCACATCTTACGTAAACCGGCTGGGATATCATCAACGGCCTCCTCCTCAACGTAGATCCCCCACTCACCCCAAGTTTCGTCATTGTCCTCAGTGACGACAGCATCCTTCACCTCGCCGGGGAAAGAGCGAGCTCCACACAGCTCCTCCACACTTTGCGGAAAGAAGGTTGCCCTAAGCATCGGTCTGGTTTCCAACACCTCATCACTGACTGGGGCTGGCGGTGGTGGTAGTGGAAATCCACAACTTTCCAAGTAGATCTTATCGGCCTCAGACAACCGATGAACTCCATGAGGGGTATAAGCCGACAAAAACCATCTTGCTCCATTGTCCTTGAGGTAACCATGTCGTTGTGTAGGGGCAAAGATTGCCGGGTTGTCCTCAATGTTAACCAAACATCCATCCTGAACTTCACCCTTCTCAGGGCTCCACTGATAGTCTTCAGCTTGCCCTCCGCCTTGGACCGCGCATCCATCTTGGTCGTCTTGAACCCACAATCCCGCATGAGGGTCACGCTTGATTTCCATGACAAAGTTCCTTGACCCCTTTTGGTTGTGGACATCCTTGTGTAACGGTACTTCCGAGGCATGCTGAAGAGCGATTGATGCCCAGGTAAACTCAGCCTGAGACCCATTCTCGAACATCGTCTCTTTGAGGCGCTCCTTGAGGAACTTGTTCAGGTACAAAGTGGTCCATCTCAACTCCTTGCCGAGCGAGGTTACGCCAAACGTTCCTCCATGAACATAGGCACCAAGTAGAAGGCCACAACCATCCCTGGCTCTGGGAACCTTCAGGTTTCCACAATCCAGACCAATCTTGTCCATTAGCTTGGCACATCCCTGTTTTGTGGGGCTGCCTTCATCAAGCATCCGCGCAGCCATCAACTCAACCTCATAAGTATCTTCTGGGCGCAAACCCCGAAGGATAGGTAGATCTGTTGTAGTAGATGAGGTCTCATACTCCAGTTCTTCAAAGGAAACGTAAACTGGAAACATAGGTTGTAGCTGACGAACGGAAGGAGCCTTCCTACGAACTCGACGTAGTGGTGGTTCATCAAGTGGGATGGGGCCAACGCCAGCCCCTGCGGGAGGAACATCTGGTGGTGGTAGTGGTGGGGCTTCTGGCTCCTCTGGGTCAACGATCACCGTGGGAACGACCTGGTCAAGTGGAGGCGGATCCGAGGTGACCCGCACATGGGTTGTAGTCAAGAACGTCCCGGAAGGCTTCAATATCACATGTCCTCCACGAACATCCGTTGAAGGACCAAGGTACCACCCCTGAAGCCAATGAGGCGAAAAACTTTCAACATCACCAGTTTTGTACTTCTTCACCTTCACATACACCCGAGCCCCATAAGCCACCACTGTAGGGTCTGGTATTCCCAACTTCCCACACCTTTGCTGTACTGCAGCCATCTGAATAGCGGTAGGCCAATGCACTCTCGAAAGCCTCCCAGAGTCCAATAACGTCCTCGCCCTCCTCTTCAGGTATCTGACACCCGCTTCAGCTACCCCGTTCTCGGCCGGCTCCGATCCCGTAGACGTAGTCCTCAAGATTCCTTGGCTGGCAAGCCAGCGCTTCACAAGGTTTCCACGAAACTCACCTCCTCTGTCCGAATGAACTCGCACTACCGGATAACCCAGGGCCTTAATCTCAGTGATCATCTGCTGTAAGGCAGGTAAGGCGTAGACTGCCTTCTTGCCATTGATGGGGACGCAGTGTCTCGGTCTTGAGGGGCTCCTTAAAGATCGCCTTCATCCGCTCCCACTGCTCACGCTCTTTACGTAGTTCATCACCGCAGTAATCGGAAACCTCCTCCTCCAGCGGCAATTCCTGGGAATCAACATCCTCCTCTGAAAGCTCCTCCTCATCCTCGGGATCACCACCTGCAGGAAGGGGATGGCCTCTTAACTCATCATCTCGTCCAATGCCGCCCTCAATGACCGGGATCCTGAAGGCACCGACGAGGAAGAAACGGAAATATTTCCCGTCTGGAGAAAGGCCCCGACCCTTAATCGGGCCTGCTATATCCATCGATAGCGTGTATGCTGACGGGTGGAGCGTTGCCCGGTGCTGCCGCCCAGTTGCGGCGTTTCGGACGCACACCGAACAGTCCCTTCTTTAGGGGGTGTGCCCCCTTGCCACGGCATCGGAGTCCATCTTTGCCAGGCGAGCTACTCGCCCACCCGAAAAACTCTCAATCATCACCTCCGTCAAACCCATCTCCGAAAAGTAACCAGCTGCATCCTGGTTCACACACCAAGGCACCGGCATACAAGAGGCCGTGGGCTCATTCGGTGCCACCAAAACGCCGGAGCCCTCGACATGAAGCTGCACACCATCTCCTCCTCGAACAGCACGACCTGCAGAGGACAACGCATGCAACCAATGAACCTTGCTTCGATGAGGTGCTCCTGAAAGTTGGTCCAAGGGCCCGTTCGCGACGTCTCGGGCAATTATATTGCTTATTCGGCCTTGCACAGCCATCCACCAAAGCAACCTCCAAACATCATCAAACTCATTCTCCACCAACAAAGTGTTTACATTGAGGTACACCGAGTCCCCAACGTACATCAGGTGACGAAGTGGATCACGATGCCGATCCACCGATGGTGGGTCCCAACGGACCATGATTGAACTCGCCCTCAACAGGCGCTTTCGGGCTCGCCTGTTCAAAGTGAGAGCCTTCATGAGCTCCCAAATCCCAGGGCGAGGCTGGCGGATCACCAGCGTCTCCTTTAGCATCTGCTTGTAGTCAAAGTACTCCATTTTGTCCACTGCCCTTCTGCCGCTGTCGGTGCATCCACCACGAACGTAGTCAATCAAGTGGGACCACCAGCTTTGCCTTGCATCCCCAATGGTCTTCACCGTGGTAGCCGTAGATTTGCGCAGCTCCGGAAGCTGTTTTGCCTCAAGCTGACTGATAAGGGCAGCAGCAGTGCTTTCAGGTAGCTCGGGGCAGCCCTTCACCACTGTGAGAGGAAGAACTTCTCCTTCATCGCTTTGTAGTTCACACACATCTTTATCCCAGTGAAGCCGGTAACCCAAAGTTGAAATCACCTTGCCGAGGGGAACAATCACCTGGGCCAGCGTGTCACCGGTGAGAAGCGTTCCATCCGAGGTCTGCTTCATTGTAACACTAGAGTCCCCAGCGAGCTGAACACTCACGCTCTTGGCCTGGTTCCACTCGTTCTGGTCCTTCGGCTTCCGAAGGATATGGGTGGCACCTGAACCAAGAAGAGCATCTCGGGATCGCGGGGTCGTAGTAGGTGAGGTGGTAGAGGTCCAGCGACTGATAGCATTCAAGATAGGCTTCAAGATATCCAACTGCTGAACCTCTTGCAACACCCTCATAACCTTCATCTGCAAATCCGGGACCGACTCAAAGTTCACCCTCTTAACCGTAGCTTCCGTAGGCGAAGTGGTAGTAGATGTAGCTCCCGTGTCGCTGGCCCCAACAGCCCCCTGACGTCCACTTGCACGGGTCGGAGATTGTCCACCTCCTGGGGCCTTGCAGTCCTTCACCTTGTGCTGTGAGGAACCACAGCACAGGCACTTTCGCTGTCGGGCGCCTTTGTCAAGAAGCGCCCAGGTATGCGGGTACCGGCAAGCATTGCCCCTTCTACAACCCTTGTCGGAAGCAAAGTACTTGCAGAGGCCACTTCCACGAGGAGCAGTCGGCGAACCAGTAGTCGAGGTATTCGCCGCAGTCTGGGACGCATTAGCGGTAGCATCCGCCTGGCCAGTAATCGCCCGTAGAGCCGCGCCACCATCCAACTTGTTGTTGCCGAGTCTGGCCTGTTGCTCCATCTCTGCTTGCAGATGCTGTAGAAAAGTTGTCACCGTAGCCGAGGAAGGGCTCACATCCACCTGCAAGGTACTCCGAATCAAGCTCACCCTGAAAGCCAACTCTCCACTTCCTTTAATGATCTGACCGGTAATCCGGTCCAATCCTCTCACAAGCACTGAAGCGTCTGGTTCTGCCATCCCAAGCGTGGCCGCCCTCTTTCTCCACAAGCTCCACTTACGCAGTCCCTCGACTGCTTGGAGTGCCGTGAGGCACTCTTCTGGCTGCTCCAACATACGTAACACCAGTGTTTTCTCCTGCAAGTTCCCAGGTTGGTACACTGCATAGAGCTTGCACAACACCACCAGCGACGACACCTGGCCATTGGCGATGATCTCTTCCCTTATCGGCTTCGGGACAGCTGTGAGCATCATGGCAGTGGCGCGTCTCTCGACGCGTGCCCACTCTGGGCGAAGATCTGCACTCGGCCGTGGTTGAAGTTGCAGCCGGGCCAGCGGCGAAGCTGAGGCGTACTGGTTGTACCATACTGTAGCATCCTTGACTGTCTCTTGCCACCAAGCCAAACTTGTGTCCGACAAATCTTCCATTATCGGAGCTATATGCGTGAGCCAATGTAAAAGATCAATTGACCCCGTAGACGGCTGGTAGTCAGGTAGCGGTGGTAGCTCTGTTATCCCCGGCTTCACTGTCTCTGGCCTGTCTGAACGCGAGCCTTGCTGTTGGCGTAGCAAAGCCTCGATCCCCTGCGCCAGCGTCGTCAGGAGATGATCATTCTGGGAACCTGCATCTCGGCTTGTAGAGCGAGGTGGTAGAGGAGGTGGTTGAGAGGGAGGCACTGCTGGACTTAGCGTGGTAGACATGGTAGGCCTGGTACTCTCAGACGTATGACCCTCACGACCCAAGCCAAATAGCCCCGATAGAAACGCCCTCGGACCACCTGGTGACTGCGACCTCCCACTAGAGCGCCCAGTAAATATATTACGACCGTGACCAGGTAGAGGATGATTTTCCGGTATTCTAGAGGAAACTCCAGGGCCAAAAACCTCGGGATCTACACCCTCGGCTCGTCTAAGTCCATCACCCGGAGGTAGTGAAGCTTCAAGGCATACTGCACCTTTATCATCTTGACCGAGGCCTTCACTCCATCGAACCTGATCTTGCAACGTAGTAGCGCTCATAGGACCAGGTAGAGGATGAATTTGCAGGTATTCTAGAGGAAACTCCATGGCCCACGATCGGCTGTGCCTCGAACCCCGGGAACATTCCTGCTGAAGCTATCGCCGAGGCAACTGGCGGCTCAAGCCCAGGAGGGACCACAAGGGGCTGCTGGTCTGCAACCATACGAGACTCATAATGTTGCAGCTCAACTCGCAGTCTCTGAGCCTCAGCCGCAGCGTCCTCCGCACGACGCCTTTCATCATTCAGCTTGCCAACCATTTCTCCCATGGCCGCATCAAGTTGCCGAGACACTTCGGCCTGCAAGACTTCCGGTGATATTCCAACCGATCCACTGGAGTTACTCTCCGCCCTTCTCTCACCAGCTCCAGGAGAGCTGACCATCATGGTTTGCTGATTTTGCCACACACCTGTTGTTCCTGTGCCTATGGATGGCGGACTGGACCATGCTGTAACCTCCACCCGTCGCTGTATATAGTCAGCCAGGCGAGAAAACCATGATGTATTTCGGCCTTCGCTCCTCATAGCCGACGGCGACTGGCCCGGCAAAGGCGAAGGGCTGAAACGAGGCAATATGGGCAGCTGTACCGTAGACGTCGGTTCGCGCTCATTCGCTAATCCCACAGGCACTGACGAAACCGGTGCGGTGGTAGAGGCATCCATGCCTCCCAAGAGCCCTGTTCCTTCGACAGGAAGCTGACGCGGCTCCGCTGACGCTTGTAACGTGCTGCCTGCTTGCCCGGCCCTACCATCCAGCAAAGTCCTCTGATCATCACAAAAGGTAGTTCTTCCAACAGAAATGCCGTTGGGGATAGGTGCCGGTGCCTGACGATCCAACACATCCTCTCCGTGGCGCAGTGGCACCGGAGATCGCCCGTACTCGGGCCCTTGTTCTTCTCCTTCCAGCGTTGGGCTCATACCCTGCTGATGTAAAGGATCGACAGGCTGCTGGCTTGTGGGCACATCCATGGTAAGCGCAGCTTCGAATTGACGAACTGTTTTTCCGGACATATGCGAAAGTGCTTCAATGCCTTTGCCAAGTGCTAGGCTCTGCTGTGCTTTGCACTAACTTGAGCTGACTGAAGGCCTGGCTTGCAACTTTCACTAGTCAAAGCCTGACATGCAGCAGCGAGCGGCTCCTAAGTTTCATCATTAGGGGTTTAGGGTTTGGGGTTTAGGGTTTCGAGTTTCGGGTTTAGGGTTTAGGGGTTTGGAGCTTCTGATGTAGGTTCTAGGACGTAGGCGAGGCAAGGTGTTGGGGTATTACATTAGACGCGCAGCATGAGGAAGGAATAGGCCATGCAGAGCAGCGTGTACGAAACCCTAAACCCTAAACCCCAACGAGGTAGATTGTTGGTAAGATGTTTTGGTTCCGGGGGCGAGAAACTTCTCTTGCTTTTCCGAGCATCGTTGTGGTGATAGCCCCCAGCCGCGCCCGAAGCCTGGAAAGGCAAAGGCAGGAAAAGTTCAGGGCCAGGACGGGAGATGAGTCTTTCCGAAGGTCAGGGTACCTTATTTGGGGGTCCGTATAATAAGGATCCTACTTTAGGGTCTCCTATTTTCGGCAACCCCCATATCAGTCTAGGCCGCTTTAGGGTTTAGGGTTTGGGGTTTAGGGCTGAGAATTAAATCCCAAGCCTCAACCCCGAACCCCAAACCCTAACCCTAAATCTTAAACCCGAAACCCTAAACCCCAAACCCTAAACCCTAAATCCTAAACCCTAAACCCTAAACCCCTGAACCCTGCAACCCAAACGGAAGGAATCGGAAATCGGGCCTTTGGCTGACTGCCAGCACCTCCTCCTGCTCCATGTCCTTCCTTGGGCCAGGGAACTCTATGTTAAGGGCTTAGGGTTTTGGGTTTAGGGTTTTGGGTTCAGGGTTTTGGGTTCAGGGTTTTGGGTTTAGGGTTTTTGGGTTCAGGGTTTTGGGTTTTGGGTTCAGGGTTCAGGGTATCGGTTTTTAGGGTCTAGGGTGGAAGCCCTGAACCCTGAACCTAGCGAAGGAAAGAGGCGAGCAGCTTTCGGCTTAGGAGGTCCTAAACCCACCTAAACCCTAAACCCTAAACCCTAACCCTAAACCCTAAACCGCTTTAGGCGCTAGACATCCGAAATCTTAAAACACCGGAGCCCTTGAGCTCGAGAATGTCAAACCATAAGCCTTCACCCTGCAGATGTGTGAGACAGAGATAGAGGCAGAGACCGAGAGAGAGATAGAGACGAGGGGGGACACAGACATAGATAGATGGAGACGAAGAGAGATAAAGAGATAGTAATAAGAATAGATGTGGTTGTACACACAAGTGGTATGTAGTCGTCTTCGATCTATACATGCACAGGTGTGTAGCAATTCGGATATGTATATATATATATATTGTATATGTGTATGTACATGTACATGTACA
>CAJNJA010034797.1:0-11185 GCA_905231915.1 Symbiodinium necroappetens
TAGAGCAGTGCGACCTAGAGAACTCGTAAAAACAGTTTTGTACACTGATTGAAAATAAACAAACAACTTACACGTGTTTTCAATTCTTCGGAATGCATCCAGCAACACAAACAACACAGGAAGCTTCCCACAGTGCTCGGTTCGTTTCAATCCAAGCAAGTCGCACGAACTGGAACGAAACATGACTTCTTCGCGACTCGGCCGCTGTGGCAGTTCGAAGCATGTTGCAAGAGTGAATGTGGTGTGGTGTTGGCAGTTGCTCAAATCCACCATGACGTCTCAATGAAATGCTGGGCAGCTTTTGGGCTTTGACAACAGATCCTGAGATGCAACATTGTAGCTGGTCATTTCTGTTACCACGAAGTTGTTCATCTCTTTCTCAGCTACACAAGATCGTGATCACAGAGGCTCTCTTTGTAGAACCTACATTGCGATATAGATGTTTGTAGCTCCTTCAGAGACATGTCATGCGCTGCCGTAGCCAATGAGAAATACGAAGGAAATTGCATGGAATGAACTTGCGAGTGATGCTCGTCTGCTCTTGCTGCTCTTGCTTGCTCGATTGCGAGATGAGTCAGTGACCAACAGCATCAAAATGGCACATTGTTAATAGTACATAGCCTCCTGTTATCGTTGGTGCGGAGTGAGCTTCCGATGATACTGCTTCATGGAACGGTTGACGTTTCCACAGCTTGCAGAACAGGCTCGCCATGGTATTGTGCTTGTGGATGAATCCAAGAACCTGTTGATGTTAGGGTTGCACCGGCGGCATTCGTTGCAATTTTGAATCCTCTCTGCAAGCTGTCGCAAGGGCTGGTCTTCTGCTTCGCAGTTCGTTCCAACCAGTGCGATCGTCAAGGCCCGCAACGAATCCTTCATCGAATGCAAGTTAGATGTTGCAGTGCTGAGCATTGCAGGCACACGAAGCAGTACAACAGTGTCTTGCAGCACAGGGGAGGCGGGTTTAACAACGTTCAGACATACACTCGATCGAGAGTTGTTGCCGTTATGTGTTGATATTGTTTCTGTCCATTTTGAGTTGCAGGTTCCGATGTCCACCTGCTGAAGTCCTGGATGGGCTTCTGGGAACAGTTGGGTTCGCAACTGAGTTCGCAGGCTTCCAGATTTCTTTGGACAACATGTGCCACCATCATCTTTTTCTTCAGACGAGGTCTTCGCAGATTGCCGAGTTCCAGGCAGCAGAGGAAACAAAGCCAGATGCTGTTCTGTCCCATGGAACCTTTTGTCCTGTAGTGTGTCCACGCGCCACCATCCAGGAGCCAGCCGGTTTCGATCAAGCGGATGGTCTCCTGACGCAGGCTGCTGGTCGAGCCTTGCGCCTGGTGCGTGGCTCTTGGTTGTGATGTCTGGTTAGATCCATTGAATTTTGTCAAAGCCGGCATGGATAGCGGGTGGTTGAGGATGCAAAAAGTTGGGTGCAGTTGTTCAGTTGTGTAGGGAGTCACCAGGAGATCTGATCCTTGCTCTTCAGTCCGAGGTGCCTCGAGTCGGATCCCTTCAGGGCCGAACGCGCGCTGTCCTTCACCAGGTGCGACAGGAGCCAGGATTAGAAGTTTCGGTAGCATACCTGGGGCAGGCACCATCGCAGCTCATTTCATTTAGCTCCCGGGCTGGCTAGGCGGCTGGGCTTAGCATCCTGCGAAGCTTCCTCCGTCAAGTGGGTATTGGAGAGCCGTGCAGAACCGATAATGTGAACTTAACACGCGGTATGTAGGTGAATTTGGTGGTGATGATCATGATGATGGTGATGCTGATTATGCTTCCGAACATAGCAGTCATGAGACTGATGACGAGGATCAGCATCAGAGTGATGAGGACGATCAGGATAGTTGGTTGTGACTCTTGGCATGGGGGCGACGAGGATGATGAGCATCACGACGAACGACACCGATTACGACAAGTCAAAGGAGTTGAGCGATGGCAATGATGTGAGTGACAGTCATTTTGATGCTGTT
This sequence comes from Symbiodinium necroappetens, assembly GCA_905231915.1. Classification (NCBI taxonomy): domain Eukaryota; class Dinophyceae; order Suessiales; family Symbiodiniaceae; genus Symbiodinium; species Symbiodinium necroappetens. The sequence continues at coordinate 1,977 of CAJNJA010034797.1, forward strand.
GATGTTGTTGTTGATGGTGATGAAGATGAAGATGAATATGATGATGAACCAGAAGACGATGACGATGACGATGATGATGATGACGACGATGACGGTGATGATGATGATGATGATGATGATGATGATGACTGATTATAGCGAATGTAGTGATGATGGCTCTACATTCGTTGCATCCGGGATAATGAGGATGGCCCGGATGCTGGCAAACATCATTTTGCTGCTTCTAAGGTTGTCTAAGGACCTTTAAGGCGATTAGGAAATCGTTCCTGCTGCTGCTGCCGCCGCGGCTGCTGCTGCTGCTGCTGCCGCCGCGGCCGCTGCTGCTGCTGCTGACGCAATTCATGGTGATGATAATGATGGTGATGTTGGTGGTGGTGGTGGTGGTGGTGAAGCTGATGACGCTGATGATGTCGATGATGGTGAATCGGGCGACACTGCCAACTATTGAGCGGTTGAGTACATGACTATATCGATGATGCTGGTGATGACGGTGCTGCCGCTTGTCGTGATTGCCAGTATCTTCAAACAGGTGGTTGTAGTTGCTAGTGATATGTTTCATGATGTTTGGAGGTGGGTCAGGAGACCTGAGAATCTGTCAGTGCTCAAGACTTCCTTTAGGTGTGGTTGGGGCCTGGGCTGAGGCGGGATGTCAATGTCAGGGCCGGAGCTGAGCGCCCGGTCGGCGGGGGCGGTTTCCCCTCAGATCCAGGCCTCTGGAAGCTCATCGCTGACCTTAAATGCCACGGAGGCCAAGCGTAGAACGACAGGAGACAAGAAGCACCTGAAGCGAGCTCTGTCCACCATCGAGAAGGATTCCCTTCGGTACAAGAGCAACCTCTTGAAGCCCTGGCTAGACGAGAATGGCCAGGTGATCTGGCCAGAGTCCCGGATCAGAGTTGCCAAGGTCGTTCTCTCGCAAAGCTTTGAGACCGTCATGGGCTTGATCATCTCCGCCAATGTCGTGATCATGATTTTTGAGACTGACGCAGATGCTACATGTCACCGGGCCCCCAGTGCGGATCCGAGCTACAACATGTCCACCTGCACATCCCAGAGCTCCTCGATATTGTGGCTGAGCGTCGTGAACTATCTGCTACTGACCATTTATACAGTCGAGTGTTCCCTGCGTGCGTTTGTGGAACGGGGAGCCTATCCCTGGAATAGGTGGAATCAGATCGATATTGTCACAGTTGTTTCAGGATGGGGCTCGGCTCTCCTGGCTTCCACTCTTCCGATCAATGTCCTGCGGATCCTAAGACTCATCCGCCTGGTAAGAGCTGCCCGTGTCGTGATCTCAGTGCCAGAATTCTACATCTTGGTTTCGGGCTTCACCTCATCCTTCAAGGCCATCTTGTTCGGATCTGTCATGCTGGTGTGTATTATCGTGGTGTGGTCGATCATTGTGGTCGAGGTTATACACCCTGTGAATGTTGGCCTCGATTATCCTGCATCCTGTGACAATTGCCATGCGAAATTCAAGAGTGTTTGGTCAGCCATGCTCACGATTTTCCAACAAGTAGTGGCCGGAGATTCTTGGGGAGAGACTTCTCTCCCCTTGGTGGAAGCAGAACCTTTGACTATTCTCATCCTGTTTCCCATCATGATGACCATCTCCTTGGGTGCCATGAATCTTGGCTCCGATGGTAATTGAGTCCTGGGTGGTAACTGTTTTCCTAGACCTGTCGCGTTTCCTGTCGCGTTTTCGGTTGTAGGGGACTGGCACGGGTGCCCGCTCAGGAATCTTATCCTTGCAGTCATCGCCGCTTGTCTGCTTATCAAGGTTTGCTTCTGTCTCTTGCAGTTTGAAAGATCTCCAGCAGGGCAGCAGCCAACTTGCGCTGACAATCACAGCGATCGCGATCTCGTTTAGGAGTTGTCGTGCATGTTCTTGGTATTGATTATGTTCGTGGACACTGTTCATAAGTCGGTTTCTGGAAGGTGCTCTTCAGCTGCCTTTTTTTGCTTTGATCTTCGGCTGTTCGTTTGTTTGATGGTGCCAGGGTCAGGACCATGCGGAGGCAGGGAACAGCTTGAGCTTCAGTGGGTGAGAGTGGTGTCAATCTCCAAGTCGGGGCGAGCCGAAGCCTGAGGTCGAGCGTGCGACAGAGGCACGTGAGAACGACCAGGTGGATGACTAAGAGATCGGCGAGTGACACAGAGCAAGCTTGAACATGCATGTGTGACAATCTCAGCTCCCTTCGAAGAGTTAAACGTAATACATTCAGTTTATCTGTTGTGCATTTCTACTACATGCATGGATAGCTGGTGATTCTATGCTGCCCTTGTGAAGGGCATGTAGCTCCTTTACACTTGTAGCTGCGAATCTTCTTATAATTGTCAAAATGAACTTGGTGCTTGTCACTTGTCACGGCACGCGGCTGTATCTCCACCGTACCCAAACTCTGATGCAATGCTTTACATTGTGATGGAGTGTGTTGACATTGGACAGAACAAAGCACGCAAAGTAGATTATGCACTGCTCGGGGTGTATTGTGTGTTGCATGAGCTTGTACCATGGTGTGCTTATGGCTGTGTTCTTATGAGGTTCTATGAAAGGAACTACTCTATGGTCCTCTCGTGCCCTTTGCAATATTGTGGATATGTTCTCCAGCCAGGTATGTCCGCGTTTACACATCAATTTGTATTTATACATGTGTATCTGCAACCACGCACAATACGTGCACAAACAACGTAAATAGATACATGCACACAGACACAAATGTCTGTGTGTCTGTCCGTCCGTGTGCCTGTTTGTCTGTCTGCCTGTCTGTCCGTCTATCTGTCTAATGTCTGTCTGTCTGTCTGTCTGTCTGCCTGTATGTATGCATGCGTAAAACACATGTATACATGCGGTTGGTTGTGCGTTGGTATCGTTCTGGCGTCTAGGTCAGGAAGGCGCAGACGAAGGATGCCGAACGAGAAAGCAGCATGGTTGAGCTGGCACTCCTTTGTGACAGCATGGACTATGACGGATGCCTGCCTTCACCAATCATTTTCCTAAACTTCTAGGGCCGCCGAAGGTAGCCAAGGCGGCTTCTCTGATTTTGGCTGTTTGGTTATCCGGCTTGGCATTTCAGCTCAGGAAGCGGTACCTTATCGCTGGAAGAGATGTTGAGTGGCTTCGACAGTAATGCGCATTTCAAGGGCCTCATGGAGCAAATGGACATCATGCGGGAAGATATGGCGACTCGGAAAAATTATCAGCCTGCTAGGGGTTGTCTCGGACAGGTGAAGCTTGCTAGCTTGCCTTGGTTGTATTGGGTCCTGCTTATCCGGCTTTGCTGTTGTGGCTTGCGTTCAATGAGTTAAGCTTTGTGGGAACTGCTTGTTCCGTAGATGCAGTCATCCTGCTTGGATCAACTATCGTCGGCAAGTGTTCCTTCACTTCGAACATTCCGGAGGCCGCTGGCCGCTGCTGATGTAGTAGAGTAGAGTGTGTTCACCTGATGCAGACAACCGGCAGCCTCATCCTACAAATGACCCTGCTTCATCTCCTAAAATCCAGATTCCTCTTGCGATGTAAAGGCCCCGCTAAGTCATAAACTCGGCCGTATGTGGGAAGCACTTGCGCAGTGCTGGCCAGTCCTGACCATGGAGACCGCAACTTGTTTACAGTGCCGGGGTTTTGGCATTCCTGGCATGCTAAGAGTCCCATCAAGCCCATAAAAACGGACGAGGAGACGATCTTCAACGTGTTGGACTCAAACAGATCCGGTGAAGTGGACTATGTCGAGTTCTGCCAGCACTTGGGCAACTTCCGCAAGTTCCCTGGTCTGAACCTATTGGCAAAAGCGTTTTACTTTAGGAAAACTATAGGTCGTTGGGCTTGTGATGGCATCCGTGAGGCGGGACCTTCACATGATGCCCTCTCTGATCAAGTACTCGATCATGGAAATACGGCAGGTGATCAAGCGCGACATCGTGCAGATTCTGGAAGAACATACCGAGATGCTTTTTGACAACCTGGAAGTCCTTTCTTCCGTGCCTGCCTGTGGTGAGAAGGCTCAGACGATTGTCATTTTCTTGCGCCTGCAGGGATCCCTAGGTGCAGTAGGTGTTGTGACATCCCAGGCTTGCTTGCCTTTGGAGTTTGAAGCCTTGAAGATTACATGAGAAGAATGATATATCGACCGTCGCACAAGCGGCAACGTGGATATGGGACTGCCATTATCCTTACAAATCTAAAGTAGCAACGCCACGGCACAGTATTTTGATCAGGCTTTAAGCATCCTCAGTTTCTACGTCAAGTTTTGTGCACCTGGACGCACCAACTAGGCAAACAGACAGACAAGTTGACAGCACGCCTGCCTCACATCCCTGCACCGTCATCTCAAGCTGGTGGAGATGAGGGATGAGCTCCCGATAAGTTGGCAGTGACTGGAAAAGGGCTCGCAGATCCCCTCATGCGCTCGACAGGGCTTCGTTGGTGTCGAGAGGGTCTGACTGAGCCTCCTCCTAGCTCCTCCTCTTAAGCAAGAGCTGCCAGAGGCCGAAGAGATGCGAATCCGGCGTCGTGCGGCGCCCTCGCTTCGAAGACAGGGTGCCTGAGACGACGATCCAGCTAGCAGAAACGAACTGATTGTGATTGTTCGCATGACCCTCCAAGACTGAAACGCCTGCAATCGACATAGCCAGCCTGGGAACTGTGAAGCATCAGAGCCACACAGCTGGCACGGAAACCCGGGACAGTCCTTGAAGCCTGCTATCCCAAATCCAGTTGACCCTGAAGCCGATGGTTCTGAATCGCTTGATCTTCGGCTCTGTCCAGCACCGAGCCCAGGCAAGTCTCAGGGCAAACCTCAGTTCTTCGGCTCTGACCCATCCGGTGGTGGCAGTGCAGCCGCGTACGGCCCAGAGTTGCCGGAAGAGGTGGAGGAATCACCGGATTGTGGCACAGGGATCTGTCATTAGTGACTAATGATACAAGATCACAAGATTAAAGGTATTGATGATGTTTTTTCCGAAAGGGACAGACTCCAGGCTCGTGATTTCAGGGTTCGGTGACAACATTGTAGGGGCTTTGTAGTGTTTGGCTTCATGCTGTAGAGTGGTGATGCCTGAGGCAGTCAAGAAACACTTGAAGGTCGACGTGGCTCCGAGAAATGAGGTCTTAGCTGTTTGCACTAGAATGAATCACGAGAATTCTGGCAGTTGATGTCCAACAGGGCTTTAGCTCTCAAAGCAGACAGTCCTGTATCAACAGAGTTATCTGGATTGCGGCAGGGTTGTGGTGGCAGAATCATGGTTTGCTTCAAAGTCTCCTGACTTGTATCTGCTCGTGTCTTGCCAGTCGAGTTCAGGACCCGCACGAGATGCTTGAGTGCCTTGATGCCGCCCAGCTGATTCGTGCCGGCTCATCTCCCTGCTTGCTTGTTGGGTTCTGGGGAATCATTGAAACTGTAAGCTTTTCCTAGGATTAAGAACGAGAGGAATGGACCGTTTTTATGTAAATGGACAGAATTCGTTCGTGTGTGTCTGTTTTAATCCAAGGTCACCTGCAGGACGCTTCAGTGCATGCAGGTCCAGCTCGACTCCATGATGTCCCGTGCGGAGCAGCTGACTGTTGCAGCCCTGGACAGTGCACAGGAGCCTTTCGCCAAGCGCAAAAGGCGGGCCAAAGCTCGCTCAAGACAGCTTCTTAATTGGGAGCCGAAAAGCTAATCACCAAGGCAGACCTTACTCTAGCTTTCCCCCGAACTCATGACCTTGCCCTCTTGTCGACTCTTGCGCATGAGTGCACGTAGCCAGTGAGCTAGGGATGGGTAATCACCAAGCGGGGGCTCGGCCCTGTGTTCAGGATGGACTGGGAGGATGGAGCACCTAGAGCCGAGGGTAGCTCATCGCCTGCTCTGGATATGCAACAAGCAGCAGAGTTGGAGGCGAAATGTGCCTCTGTTCTGTCAAACCTGGAGCAGCGAGTGCGCGAAGAGGAGCGGCTTCAGGAGAGATGCCAAAGTATCATGCAAGCACTGGATACCCTCATGCACGATCCAGACTGTGGACTGGCCATTGTGAAGCAGTCTATTGTCTAGTACACTCGCGTATCATCTGATGGATTTCGACCATGGCACTCCGTGCAGGATTCTTGAAACGTCGAACCGAAGAACAAGTCTGTTTCGCTTTCCGTTCAAAGTTTGCATAACGGGCCGTTTTGTGTCGCTACCGTGCAGGTGGCAGAGTTGCCCTGCGACGCACGGAGAGCCGGTGCGTTTGGATATTGACTAGGTTCAGGTGGTGACAGACGTATGAAGCATCCAATAAATGGCATAGCCAAGCATGCAATGCCAATGAACGACCACAACAAGCACTGACCAGCATGTCAATGCACCGCCTCTCCAGTGCCTGCAGGCTTGTATCCGTCACTCGGACGTCTCACCGATAATGTCCCGGGCCGCTCCTTGAAGCCCTCTGCACTCTCTGAAACTCAAATGAAGTTGAGCCGCTGACACACTAAGATGACTGTCCCACTTGGCTGCAGAATGTGTGGCTCAGGGAGGCGAAAGAGCGACCTGCTTGCCGCCGTCGTGATGACCGTGGCTCTGAGCCGCCTCTGCAAAGGGACGGCGAGGTTGGCGAGAGAAAACAGACCTCAGTCTAGTTCCATGGTTCGGTTTCAATTCCAGTGCGCAGCGCGGTGTGGGCCTACCATATTATCCTCGAGGTTGGCTTTTCAAAAGAGTTCGAGGCTGCGCCTTGTGACCTGCGAACGTTAGAACCGACACTGTAAATCCAGCAACAGCAGCACCCGACAAAGATGCTGACCGTGACCTAAAACTCCCACGCATTCCCAGTGCGTGAAGAATTGCACCATGAAGCCTTGTGAAAGGCTGGGGCCCCTATGCCACTTGCCGCGCCTGAGCTCTCAGAGGCGGTCGACATGCCGTTACATCTTTCGTTTGTACTGTTTTCTCGGGAGTTGTTGTGACGTCGATAGTCGAGGGTCTCGCTGTTTGGGGCATTGATGGCCATGGATGCCTTCGCCAGTCGGTTTAAATGCATTCCTGCAAGCCTCTCTAGGGTCTTCCATGCCAGGCCGAGTGCTGCCGCTGGCTGGGCATCTTTTCCCGGAGGAGATATACTGCCAAGGCCTCAGCTTTTGGAAATGAAGTGGCCGGGGCACCTGCTTGCATCTACTTCGGTGCAATAGCCCGAAGGCACGCTGGCTTGCAGTTGTGCTCGGACTTGAAACCTACCGGGTGAAACTTTTCTGGGCCCTGGGCCAGTGTCGATCGATCCCACATCACAGCCAGAGCTGGTACGGAACAGGCTGCCAGATGTTGAACTTTTGATGCTTGCTCTTCTCGTAGCATCGGCTGTCTGATGCCAAGATCCTCCTCTTCCTCGGACCAGACCGTGCGCAGCTGTGTATGGAGCAGGTCGAAGCTTCTGTGCTAGCCCCAGAGTTCCCAACCCGACGATGCGCGGAAAGAGCAGCTCAAGTTTTCCTTGTGTTCCAGGAAAGCGGGGACGAAGAGGAAGTGGAGGAAATAGAGGTGCGGTCCTGTGCAAGCACACCGATGGGCTCTCAGTACCTGCGTGTCTGTGAACCCTCAGACCATGTCACATGGCAGCGGTTGTGAAACTTGCTGAACCCTTTCGATGCCGGCATCGCCAAGCCAAAGAGCTTGAGCTCAACCAGACATGATGCAGTGATGGCAATAGACACTGATAGAGTCCTGCTGTTGGTGCGCAGCCAGAAACCTGGCTTCCTACCCCCCAAAATCCCTAAAATTTTCCACCGAGACTTCAAATGACTGCTTGTGTTGCACAAGCACATCGGCAGACGAGACAACCGCAACCCCGACTTTTCGAGCATGAGATGTCTCTGCCGCTGGCCTTGGCCTCTTCATCGGCCCCCTTGTGGATTTTGCACCTGTGCATGTCCTCGCGGTGGCGACGCGTGGTTGTCACCCTCTTTGCCGTCTACTGCAGCTCTGAAGGTGAGGATTGGGCATGTTTGGGTTGAGTTGTTTTTGCAGGTCTGTTTGGGGTGCTTGTTTGTGGCACTTCGAGGTGCTGTCAAAGTTGAGTTTCTGTTCGTGCTACGTAGCGTCAGGTGGGCCTTTGGAAGAACAGAACGAGCAGCAGTGCCTGCATCTGGACGGTTACCCGGGGCGCTGCCCAATCTACATCATGAAAGGCGCTTGCTACAGCCTCTTCGTCAAAAAGAGCATGGTGTGAGCTTGAAGTCCTAGTCCTAGGTCCTTTCTTCATCGATCCTTTGGAGCCTGTCAACCCCCACGGTTGTGTCATGCCGATGTTCATGGGAGCTCAGGTGATCAAGAGGGCGTGGCCTGGGCTTGCATGACTGCAACCTGCCTGCAGATGAGTCGAACTTCTAGGACATTCGGCTTGGGCCTGTAGCAGTCCCAGAAAATCTTGAGTATCTAGCTGTGGTACTCAGCATGATTTAACACGTATGACGTATGCGTCCTCAAATCGCCAGCAGCAGCAGCAGCAGCAGCAGGCGCCAGCGCAGCAGCAGTAGTCGCGAAGGAGATTCCCGACAAAGATTTTGCCCACAGTGGTACTCTGGAACTCGAAGTGTGCACAGTACGTCCTTGGCTTCAGTTTGCCGTGTTATTATCATTAGGATGGCTTGGACGCCGTCCCACCGGCAGGCTGCAGCTCTATGCGAGCTTGGCAGCATCTGGAGGGTCCCTACTTGGATCATTATAGTATATTACTTTGAAAGTTCTACGCCCTAGACCCTAAACGCCAACCCGCTAACCCCCAAACCCTTATCTGGTCGAAGCTTCAAGAAATCCCCATTAATGCATGTCCAAGCTCTGGCTTCGAGTGGTGGCGAAGGGATGGCAGACACCAGGAGGTTATCTTGTCTTATCGATGTTGGGACGTCTAGTTCGGCTTGTGATCCCTCTTCGGATGGCCACTGGGGGCATGTGTGGCGGGGCATGTTCAGGCAGCTGCCACCTCCGCATAAGGGCGCCTATGCAGGCCGGTGCAGACCATTTCTTTGTGAGTCACTGCTTCAAGCAGGATTCCCCGAACGACCAGCTGGATTCTTTTCTTGCAGGAGTTTCTGCGTGCCTCCGATTCTTCCATCTTGCACCACGGTTGTAGCACGCACCGGAAAGACTCTTTTGGTTGCTCGTGCCATCGTGATGTAGGCATGGTCTCGCTCTCTCTGGCTCTCGCTCGCTCTCTCTGGCTCTTTCGCTCTCTCTCTCTATGTCTCTCTCTATGTC
>CAJNJA010034797.1:11327-29433 GCA_905231915.1 Symbiodinium necroappetens
AATCCAGCAAGTCTCGAAACAAGATCCACCTTGTTAGAAGTGCAACTGCACCAGGCTCGAACAAGACACCCGAAGCCTAGGAGTGGCAGGTGGGCGGCCCCGCGAGGGAAACCGGAGTCACACCCAGCACTGAGCATACTGAGCAGCTGGAACCTAAGCCCAACCTGGACCAAGGATCTACAGCCCGGTTCCCGAGTGCGGCAAGGGACTGCTCTGAGGACACCATGGAGGAAGTGCGCCTGCTGGCGCAACTGCCTGCCGCCTGTCGGCCGCGACATAGGAGACGCCGACATCATCCTCAGAGTCAGGACGAGCTGGTCCTCCTGGCGATGTGCAATGCCCAGCACCGCTCTGACCAAGCGCACGGCCCCGCTAGGTAGACCTGTGCCGGGTTCGGCTGAGTTCCGCAGACGTTAGCGGCTCTATCTTTGTTGACTTGCCTGTACCACGCCGAGATCGTGCCAAGATTCAGGAGTGCGTGCACCCCTGGCATCTGCAACAGGCACCACACGGATTACTTCTCCCACCGCCTTACCTGCTTGTGTGCCTAGCCCGGTATGTCGATCTCGCACAAACGGTATGTTTCCCCCGTTATGTCACGGCGGCACATGATGTCAGGTGGATGCCATACCGACTGATTGGGGGTGTCATCCGTTTGGGGCTTACAACCCAGAGTGGCCACTATCGCGCCTTTCTGGCTCATGGCTTCGGCCGCTGCCGCGATCGCGACGGTGGTGCACGGATGATGGGATCAGAGCCACAGTCTACCCACAATCTTTCCAGAAAACCATCAATGAGAAGTGCTACATTCGTTGCTTTCAAGCTGTGCCTGAACAGACTGGTGTATCCAGTGACATCCGACCCAGGTCGACCGGCAGCTTCACTTTCTGGGTCCTCCCGGGGACGGGGTGAAAAGTCTTTCTGTTGCGATGCGAAAATGGTGGTATGTCGTACATAGCCGCGCAAGGGACAAGCACTTCTTTTGTGAACTCAAAGTAAAAAAGCTCTCTCTCTCTCTCTCTCTCTCTCTCTCGCGCCGGATGATGCCAGCATCTTGAAGTTGACGTGTTCCCCTGCACAGGCTACTGCAGCTTTTATCTGCTCCTCGTCTGCTCATCTTTGGCATGGGATTATGTTTCTTTGTTCAAACACACCAGTTGTGTCAGAACAGTCCGTCCGGCGTGACCGCATCAGGAAGCCGACGACACCAACGACGACCTGGGCTTAGTGGGGAAAACACTGCTTGGTGCTTTCGGTGCCAGGGAGGAGGGCAGAGCACTATGGCTCTGAAAGACAACATCCTAGTTGACAAGTGAAACTGTGCTGAAGAACAGGTCGTACCTGTGCTTGCCATCAGGTGCTATGGAAGATACGTCTTGTCATATCATGCCAGGGGCCGTGGTTGTCTAGTTCTGGTGAAAGTAGATCATGTAAGAATTCCTTCTTCGCTACACCTGGCCGATTCGTGATTCCTTGACGTGATGTCGTGTGACAATGTGTTTAGCTGCGTGCTGCTCAACTGTAGTAGATGCTGCCTGAAAAGTAGCATAAACCTTATGCTGCGCAGTGCCACGCTGTGCTGTGCGATGCTTTGCTGTGACGTCTTTGTGGTGGTCTGTTAAGTCGGTTTGCTGTCGCTGTATGCGACTGTCTGTGCGGAGGGGCACGTGACCCCGACCAGAGAGCGAGGGAGAGACTTGCTACATGTTACCGTACTCAGTACGTCTATGCAAGAAATGCCAGACGAAAGCGTCGTCAGCAACAGATTAAATGCGTACATACACTAGGATATTTAGAAGTAAGTACATGCAATCTTCGTACGTTTGTTTACATATGCAAAATATGTGATTGAGCCTTCTGTGTATGCACACACATTGATATTGCATGTGCACATAAATTCATGCGTGCACTCCTGCGTACTCAGTTACGAGTCACGAGTCGATGTTTGCCAAGAACAGTGGTTGGGTGCTTCTTGCTTGTGCAGATCCGGTGCAAGCTGGACCCACGTAACCAGCTGAGAGACAGACGGCGTAAAGCTGCTTCGCATGTGCCTTGAATCCAGGACAAGCACAACGACTCCTTGTCCCGTGTCAAGGACTGCCAAGATGCACGGTTCGAGCACGAGGGACTGATCTTGGGACGTCTTATGATTTGACCTGGCTGGCAAATGTACATAGCTCTGGTTCTGTTTCTCTGCTATACACTTTGCAAATCTTCACTAAGTTACGAAGACTGTTCGACAACACCTTGAGGTGCTGCAGCACATAGGTCTGAGAAAAGCCATCTCTTCTGAGACTGCCTGTCGGCACAGGCTTCGAATCGTCAACCGGTGTATGGAGAAGCCGATCTGGATCGCACATGAGGCAGGTGCCGCAAAAAGGGTCCAGTGCACATCGACCTTCTGCTCTAGCCTTTCTCCTTGCGACGGTGGGTTTGAGGCTGTCGACTTTGTTTGTCCCTCTAGCAAAGGCCGCCGGAGGCAAAATTGGCCCCAGCCGGCAGACGCCTGGCTGCCGGATGGTTTGAAGTTCCGGATGTTTGTTTCTTCGTCGTCTTGCTTCAAGGCCCTCTGCTGGCTTCTGGTTTTCCGAGTAGCTTCGGAGATTTGTTCAGGGTCTTCAACTCGCCTGGCTGGGGATCTGTAGGACGTTGGCAGTCAGCAGGCTTTTGAGCTTGTGTGAAAAGCAGGTCTGCAAAAGGGCACGAGTGCTGAAACTAGCTGCGCAGTCCAAGGAATGTGAAGATCGAGCCAGATGACTTTCATGACTTTTGCACCCCCGACAAGCTGGTAGGCAAGTCTCGGGTGTATTGTGAAGCCAACATTTGAGTGATGTGGAACGCATTTCAGCGTTTGATGTTCCGACTGGATTTCCATTTGCGAGGCACTCGTTACTGGCCAAAGATGCTGTGTGACGAAGATGGTGTGAATTGCTTGCCACTTGGATCCAACGTAACATCCTGCAAGCCCAACATGTCAGAGCTTCTGCTTTTCGCTTTCGGCACGGTGGAGGCCAGGCTCGGCATACGATATTTGGGATCTCGGATTCCCGAAACCCGCATCCAACTCCACAAAGACCAGAGACCAGACCTAGCCCAGAAAGCAAGCGTTTGGATCCAGAATCCCCAAAGCTAATCGGCTGGCTTGAGTCCGGGCGATACGACAGCCTGGAAAACTTTGGCTGTGCAGTTTCGCGTTCTGTACCCAGGTTGGGAAGCAGCGGAGGGCCAGGAGAAGGTTGCAGCGCCCCGGCAGAATCTGGTAGCGCTCTTGGGGCCTGCAGGGACCTGTCAGACGCGAGGCGGCGCCGGTCAATACCTCTCCTGCGCGCCGCCCATTGACACGAAGTTCGAGGCGACCTTCGGCCGAAGAGGCTGGGCTCGGGGCGTTTCCGGCTGGTCGTCTTTGCTGGCTTCGGCTTTTGTAAACCTGATAAGTTGCCAGGAGCACCCTGCAATGGCCAGAGCTCGCAAGATTGCGACTTCGTTGACGTCAGCTTGGCAGCTTGGTCGAGCTGCGTCCAGTTCCCACGATTGCCCGCGCGATTCCGGTTTAGGGTTTAGGGTTCAGGGTTTAGGGTTTAGAGTTAAGCCCTAAACCCTAAACCCTAAAGCGCCTGCTAGAAGAAGGCTGGAGCAGATCAGGCTTTTGCTTGCTCTGGGAAATGCAAGCTATCGTCCTACCAACGAATTCTACCTACGTGATCTTTCTGAAGCAGGTCATGGCGTATGCCATGCAACGATGTGCCCGCATCCCCAGCGTGCCAAAAGCAGCACTGTTGTAAGCCAGAACCTATCGCTCTGTATATATATATATATTCAACATAGATATATACATATGTATATGTATATGTATGTGTGTGTGTATATATATATATGCTTATACATAAAAACGTGTACGCGGCGGTCCTCGGCTTTCAGGTAGACGGCTGGACATTGCCCTTTCGGCTTCTCATCGCTGGAAGCTGTTCCGGAGGCAGACAGTCCAAACACTGCAATAGGAAGCTGCGCGGGAGAAAACCGATACATTCCCAGACGTGCCACCAACACTGAACCAAGTCGTGGTGTCATGACCCAAGAATCCGTGACTTCTTTTGTCGAGCATCTCTTGAAATTCAATCCTGCGAGGCTTGAGCAGGTAAGAGTCATTGGGAGAAGCTAAAGTTTCTCTGGATCCTGTTGTGGCCTTCGCCATAGGTGGCAACATGCATCCCGACGAGATAGACTGCTCAGGCCGCTTGTTTGGTGAAAGTTGCAGGCAGAAAGATAGAAGTATGAAGTATCGTCTCGTGTTGTCGCTCTTTTTCGGGTCATCATGTTATCAGCTTTTGCCTTCTGACATGCATTTCTCATGAGAGACAGGCAATCAGCTAGATGCAGATTCATTGACGGAAAGGGTAGAGAGGTTGGTTCTTGACGGAAGGAGGATTTGCGGACTTACCGCCTCAGATGGCGTTAGCCGCTCCTACAACGGTACGCTGAACACAAGAGCTGAGTGCAAAGCCTGCGAGCGAGTGGAGCCTGACTTGCCAGCCCTTCGTTGCAGGACTGACATTCGAGCAGTGCCCCACAGCAGAGAGGCTGGGAACGAAGACATATGCCCCTCAGCTCTGCTTTTATCAAGAATGGTCTCCTAGTGCAGAACTCGAGCCTTGCCTCGGCATCGCCTCTGAGAAAACTCGTGTCGCAAGGATATGCAGGCACGGCATTGGGGAAGTGGCAGCATCGCTGGTTGCTACAGCCCCTGCCTCAAGCTGACGGATCCCAAGTGGAACAACACGGCATCCAGAGGCCTGCCTGCCATTAGATGACCGTGTTGTTGGAGATGAGGGTCGCGGCGCGCTGCAACCAACGTCCCACTGAAAGTCCAGAAGCTCGGGTTTACGATATGTACTTGACCTTAACCGAACATCGACAAACAGACAACTCAATCGTCAGCTTGCGAGCAAGCTGAAAGTAGATATCAGTACAGAACTGTGCATATATATATAGATCTGGATCTAGATCTAGTTCTACTCGATATCCATACCTTTATACCTACATCTGTATGTATGTATGTATGTATGTATGTATGTATGTATGTATGTGTGTATATATATATGTATATATATGTATATACATATATATATATATATATGGAGCGAGAGAGATAGAGGAAGGGGTGTCGACACAAACAAAGAAACATTATATCAATAACATGTACACATCTACATCTATACATCTGTACATACATACATACATACATACATCCATCAATGCATGCATGCATAGTTACATACATACAGACACATATATGTAGATGCTCACACATATGTATGTTTCCATTTAGAAAAAAAGGGATGTCTTTCTCGTAGTTTGCATTTTCTTTCTCGCGCGATCTCCCTCGATCTTGGTGCATGTCTCTGTCTGTCTCCCTCTCTGCCTCTGTGTGTGTGTGTGTGCAATCTGTGTGCGTGTGAGCACATGCATGAGCGTGCAAGCCGGCTCCGTTTGCTTGAGCATATCCACAAACACATGCACGCGGGTGTGCGCATTCGTGAGCATGCTGCAAGCAGTTGTTTTTGTGCACGTCTATGTCTTTTTTATTCTTTTTGTGGGCGTGTGTGCGCATGAGCGCATGAGTGGTGTTTCAGGCCTTTTCATGTAGGCATGTGGCAAGCCACACCACTGATTTTCTGCGCCTTCCATGTGTGCATCTTCAGCGTTGGCGCGGGTGTGTCTCTTACGTTCAGGCAGTAGGATTCCCGTAGGATTGGGAGCTCGCTTCCTGCGCGAGGCCTTCTCTACCAGTCTTCATCATCGTCTTGTCCCAAATCCACGAAAACCTGCCTTGCAGAACATTCTGTCCGCCAGAAGCTGCTGCCCTTGACAGGACGCTCAAGGACCGACGATGTGGCGGCACCCTACTGCTGCCCCACGCCGCCGATCTCTCCCCAGGCCCCCAGATTGCTAATGGAGCAGAGTCCGCCTCGTGTGGTCTGGGTATGGTTGGCCCAATCTAGCTCTCCCCGAAGCCGTAGGACCCCGAAAGCCTCGCAGCCAGCTCGATTCCAAGGCTTGTCGCGCGGGCCCAGTGGAAGGGAGCCTCGGCCACATCGGCGGCGACAATTATTATTACTATTTTTATGACTGAAGACGTATACCATCAGTGGTGCGATGATGGTGACGATGACATGATGATTGCTGCTGGACTAGTGCAAGTACAGTTCTGCAAGCACAGACACGTTGTTGATTGCTTTCGACTCCTCCTTAAGCCGTGTGACATCGCATTGAGCATCACAAGTTGGAGCAGCTGATGCCGCTGCTGCCGCAGTTGCAACGTGTGTGCTGAACACGACTGGTTCTTCTGCTTCGTGTTTCCGACCATGAAGGCGGTGGTGGTAGTGATACTTGTAGAAGTTGCTCCTGGCCTTCAAAACGTGTTTGCGTTGGGTGTGGTCGTTTGGTTGGTAGTGTTCGTTCCTATAGGCAGCGAAATTCGTGTATCTGATGGTCGAAACAACAGCCGGGAGCCTTGAGCTCCATCTGCTGAGGACAGAGTATGTCAAGGCGGTTCACAAATACTGCTGCTGGCCTTGTTGGATCATCAGGTTTTCAGCAAGAAGCAGTGCGATATCCCGATTTTGTCTTCTGTTTATGCGCTCTCGCAGAAGTTCACGTCCAGGTCCTGGCGTCTACGCCTACTGTTATGATGATGCAATGGGTCTGCTACAATGCTCTGCAGATTCCAGCTATCAGGTAGAATTCTTCTGCTTCTCGGTTGCAGTTATTGCCTTTGCTGTGGCAGCACATCCTCCATGTCTGGCCCCCGCTGGTCGACTCAGGCCCCTGGCCGATGCCGTCCTGGAACTATGTCTGGGTAACCAGCACTCGCACAAGTTCCTCGCATACACAAACATCAGCTACCTCCACCCGCACAACAACCTCATTCACTACCAGGACTGCTTCGTCCACTACTCTCCGCAGCACCCTCACCTCGACCCGTACGTCGGTTACAGCGACTACTGCAACTGCAACCCGACAAGAGCCAGAAGTTTTCTTAGGCTGGATGCATAGTCCGCTGAAGTCACGGTCACGAGCCATAACGAATCCAGCTGCAAGGGTCCCAGCGCAGATGCTTAGGTGACGAAGACCACGAGGACATCCACTAGCGAGCAGGCAAGTGACCGCATGGTTAGCTTGGTAGCTTCGTCTCGCGTAGCATCCTTATGAGCTGCTGAGCTGTCCGAGCGATACTTCAAGGGTCCCATTGCTTGCCTTTGCCTTAGTCTTCCGCGGACAAGGCTGCAGCAATGGGCGCCAAAAGGACAGCGAGGGCAAAGCTAGAGACATTGTTGGCTTTGTCCGTTGTGTGTAGCCTACGGAGTGAGCATCCGTTGAGTCAGAGTCTGCCGTTTCAGGGTTGTGGATTTTCGCGTGTCTTGCCTCTTTATTTCCCTTTTTGAAGTTTAGTGGAGGGATTGCTATTGCTGCATCGTGAGGACGAGGTGAGTTGCTTTGTTTGATTCTTGTTGGGCATCTCCTTAAGACTAGCAGCTTGGTATTTCAGAGCAGAGCAGAAGCCATCAGCCGTCTGAGTCTGTATGAGGGCCTCGGACCCTCAGACTGTGACAACACGGCCCAAAAAGATGTACAACTCTGTTGCCTTCTTTCAGGAGGCATGAGAAGCTTACTGGAAGCGCTTCGGCCACCACATCTTCAAGTCCCAGGCCAAGTGCCCTGGCAAAGCAAGGTGGTCTGACTCGGCCCCAAGCTCGCCTCTTGGACTACTCGTAGCTGAGAGCAGTAGCCTTCCCTCGGCTTTAGCCTCGTTCAGGAGCCACAGACCCCAAGTCCTGAGAGAGCACCGTTCAATCCGAAAGCACGAGCAACGGAAGACTGAATTTATTGGAAAGACCGGCATGCGTCGGCAGATTCCGAACTTGAGGGCTTTCTGGTCTCGGGCTTTGGGTTCAGGGCATCTTTGCTTTGACTGACTATCCCTCCCTGCTTTTGACGTCATCTGCCATGCCGAAAACCCCGGCTGTGTAATTTAACCCGCTGCCGCTCTCTTCGTCTGCCTCCGATTTCAATCGGTTCTGTGTCAACATCCCAGCACGACTCTAACTCTGACTCGAAAGATGAGGAGGGGAGGGTTAGATCAGTAGTCCGCCGCCGTCCGCCATCGCATTTTGCTTTTGCCGTCACCTGCGCTCGTGCTGTCGGGTGTGCAGAGGGCCTGGCGTCGGTCGTGTGGTAGGCTTGGGGTGTCTTCACCGTCGTGCTTTGGTATTCATGGCTGAGTTTTCAAGTTGTTGCCCAGGTGCCGCTAGGCTTGACGCGCGCTCCAAGCGTGCGAAGTCCGAGGGCTCAGAGGCGCTGGCTTGGGTTTGGTTTGCGGAATTTGAGACGCAGGAGGGCCGCGGCATTCTGTTGTGCAATCACTCCTTCTTGTGCCTGATGCCTGTTTTCAGGTCTTCACCAATTGAATCCAAATGACATAGGTGTCTGCATAAAGGTCGCCAGACTCTCTTTTCAAGCCCCATCGTGCCAAAAGCCTGTCTTTAAACCTGTGTAAGACCTCAGTAAGCTCGATGCAGGGGCCGAACCCTGTAGTGAGAGTTGGTGACGGGAAGGTAAGATGGTTGCGTTGAAGTAGAGCAACAGAAGCAACAGCGATTTTCGGGAGCTTTCAAGCACCGATTCAGGCCTTTTATGTCATTGCCGGATGCTCGTTGGGAGCCGTCGCCGGACAGCAACCAAGGTCTTCAATCAGCTGGGTTGTCTGCTCTCCGGTAGCTGGACCACGTGTCCTCGAGCCCTCTGTGGCAAACTCCTTTCGTCTAGTTTGGGCATCATGACATGCCGTGATGTTTGTTGTTGGAGGGAAACCGTGTGCTTCCATTCTCGCCTTTGAGCGGTGACGCAAAGCCCTGCCCAGGTTGCCGTGGCAGCTCTGGGCCTCTGTGTGTGGCATGGTGCCTGCCCTGTGAGGCAGCTTGCGACAGAACAAGAGCATTTCCTGGTTTCTCTCTCTCTCGCTCCCTCTGTCTCTGTCTCTCTCTCTCTCTCTCGCTCTCTCTCTCTCTCTCTCTCTCTCTCTCTCTCTCTCCGTGTCTCTGTCTCTCGGTCTCTCTGTCTCTCTGTCTCTCGGTCTCTCCCTCTCTCTCTGTCTCTGTGTCTCTGTTTCTGTCTCTCCCCTCCCCTCTGTCGCTGGTGGCTTCACAAATGTGTGCATTCACATGCGAGCCATCTGCTTGTCGACAAGGATTGTGTTGATTGCTGTTGAATGCATCTGACAGATTGCGCCTCGAGTCTTGCGTGAGCAGGCATGACATCGATCCACCATTGCTGCCAGCGGAGTAGGCGCGGTTCACTTTGTGTACTTTATGGGTTTTCGACTTCCCGAGCTGCAGTGATCTCCACTCCTGGCTGACAAGGGGATGGGCCGCTGGCAGAGAGTTGAACTGAGGTGGGCCCGCTTCAGCTTCCCGAACCAGATTGGATGAATCGGTGAGCGAAGCCATCCACCGGGCGGACCTGGCCAAAGTTGGCGTCATAAGATGCCTTTGTGTTCTGGACACATCATCATCGAATATTCTTTTTGCCTTCATTCGTTGAAGGTCAACTAGTGCACCGTTTGTGCTCAATGCGTTGGAATTGTCGCAAAGATGACGGTGACTGCGACTGGACTGCGAGCGGAGAGCGGATATAGAAGCACGTGTGTGTGTGTGTGTGCCAAGCTTGGCCTGCTCTACGGCCTTGACTGGGTTTCGGGTTTATTGAGCTTCGGGTTCTGGCAAGAAGCTGCAGCACAGACTGCACTACACAGCTGTTCGTAGTGAGAATCGTGCAGATGGACCGTACCCATGTCCCATCCTACGCCTATCATCGAGGCCGTCGGTATTGCGTGCACAACATCACCACCAATCGTGTAAGATGGCTAGGCGTTGTCGACACATCTTTCGGCAGAAGCGGTCTCAGTACGGCATTAATTCCTGGGCATTCGGAACCAGCCGCCATCCCTAAATCATGCTAAATCCATCCCGAAAGTTCCCGAGAGCGACCTGTAATCCGCGCAGATTTCTTTGGAGCCTGGCATGCTGATAGCGGTGCGCAGCGACCAGTGGTCCTTGAGGTGCCGCATTCCGAAGACTGAAACTGCAAATTCTTGCAGGTGCTTCGGGGAACTGCTGCCTTGCGTGAGTGGACGTTCGGGGACTCACCGGTAGGCCGCCTCAGCAATTCTGGAAGCTGAATTCGGCTTTGACTCAGACCCAAGCAAGTTGGTTAGCCCACGAGCTTCCGTCCCCAACATACCGCTGCAGGCTGCGAACGCGTGGGCGCAAGCGTGCGTTCTCCTTGACTTGCTTTGTGCAGGACTCCCTGAAAACTCATGAGAGATCCACTTTCGAGAAAACTTCATTCATAGAGCAGTTGCCCTGTGAGTAATGTCCTCGGGCAGAAGGTAGGCACTGTCAAGGTTCATCTGAAGAGGCCTAATTAGACTAGAGTCATTAGAGACAGTTTGCCATGCGAACTCTCTTCTACGTAGTGCACGAGTGCAAGCCCGCTGTCTTCTATTTTTTTGCATGACTTGCAAGACGAGGTTACGTGGTCTGTTGCATGTTTAAGATTCGTGAAGAATGACCTGCAGCTTTGCCAAGCGCATACCGATCATGAGACTGCATGTCTGTAGACAGATAGCACGTGTCAGAGAGAATACATGGCCAGATTTGACGTCGCACGCTGGACAAGAAGTGGATTACGGAGCAACTGGCAAGTAACAGTGCCGAGCAGTCACAGCCATCCGTGGCGGTTCCCTATCGCGCGGCAGGCCATGCCGCAGGCACCTCACATGCCAACCATGTGTGTCCTTATGTTTCGACCTGCGTTGGGGAATTTCAGCCCAAGCTGCGTTATTGGTTGGCCGGGACTGGTGTTGAAGGCTGCGCGAATTCCGTCTCTGCTTGCGCACCGCGCAGACTTTGAGATGCTGAATTCGCTCCTGGAAGTAAATGAAAGAAATTGCGTGCACGCACGTCAGTGGACGATCGACACAGGGAGCGCGTGCTCCGGAGCCAAGCCTGGACCATCGCTGCCCTGCTTGGTTCTGCCGGTGAATGGTCGGGGGTGTTTTGTGGGCGAAAGGAGCCTTTGGCAGGCTCGTGGGATCTCACGCCAGGTGAGACTATATCCCCCTGTGATGCATTGCTGTAAATTGTAGATGCCGCTTGCCCGTCCAGTGCAGCTATGCGTCAGGTCGTCCACCGCTCGGAGGAGGAGGAGACCCGTTGCACTGCTACACGTGAGTGCAGGGTCCTTCGTGCAAGTGCCGCAGCTTCGCCAAAACTTTGGAGAGCCAACTTACGCAATCTCATTGAATCTTGTACCCAAGCCGTTTGAGGTACCAGGAGCCATTCTTGAGAAGTGAGGCGTGATTGTAGTGGAGGAGGAGGGAGGGTAGTCAAAGTCGTGGCCTCGTTCGCAGTGGTAGTCGCAGCAGTAGAAGCAGCAAGTGGTGGTGGCAGCAGAAAAATGACGACGAGGACTGGCCTCAGAAGTAGAAGTAGAAGAAGTAGTAGCAGTAGTAGCAGTAGTAGCAGTAGGTGGTGGTAGCAGTAGTAGGAGCGGAAGGGGTGGCGGTAGCCTGGAAGGACATTCCACCTCTTTCGCTTGCGGGCGTGTGGCGCTCGGTGGCCGTGCAGCTGGAGGCGGGCATCTGTGATTGCGGTATCAAGCGCAAGAGTCCAGTATAGGATGGAAGCCTAAACTGTTGTCTGCATTTGTTGTATTTAGCAATTTGCACTAGTCAGAGAATGAAGATCTGAGGTGCTCCGTCGTTGTAAAATTGTCATAGAATCAAAGGCTCACAGCAATCGCCGTAGCAGCAGTAACAAGTAAGTAGACCAATAACATCTATATGTAGTGCAGCGCAGGTCTACAAGGAGCGTCCCGCACCCAGCTGCGCTTTCTCTCTGGCACTGCTGACCTGGGCTGCAGCGCTCTACAGGACTGCCTGGGGTTCAGGGGTCACGAGGGTAGCCGCACATGGCGTAAGGAACTGGAATCGGGGTGGGTTAGGGGTCATGTAGTGTTCAAGACTTGCGTTTCGGCTTTACTTGGTGCTCTCCGTGGATTTCTTCTGCAGCTGCGAGTGTTTTGACTTTTTTGCATGCAGCAATTCTTCTGCTGCTCACGGCTTAGCCGCGACGTTCTTTGGCCTTGCAGGGTGTTGTTCGTGCGACAGTATCGCACTCGAGCGTCATGCGCTTGCATAGACTGGGGGCGGTAGTGACATACCCTGCGTTTGCTGCTTCGTAGAACATCATCATGCCATCCCGATAGGTATCGGTGAGCAACTCTGGATGCAAGTATGACTGTGCCTAGAAATAACCTAGAAACAATTTCTGGGACACTTATATCGTATCGAAGTGGCGACCTGACCCCGGCATCAGGATCCTGCGGACAGATTTTCCTCCGCCGGGCCCGGCAGGTAACAAGGGCCGTCTGGCCGGTGTTCCCCTTTTAGGGTTTACGGTTTAGGGCCTAGGGTTTAGGCTTTGGGCAACCGGGCATGAATTGAGTTGCCTGCCACGACATTTAGATCCTGTTTAGAGCCCATTGCTCCAGCCTTGAATCGATATCCTCCACTGGTCCTCCACAGCTGATAGATCCTCAGATCTTCACTACTTTCAATGCCCATCTCTACAAATCGAGTTTGGCTTCCGAGCTTCGCGCTTTGCTCTTGTCCGGCCATCTCCTAGCCTGCAGCCCCACAGCCCTGAAACGCAAGCACCAGCGCAGAGCCTCCTTGAACTCGTAAAGCGAGAGACGGCAGGGCTTTGCATGGACCCCGCCGCCGTGCGCTTCGCCCAGGGCTTCGAGGCTTGGGCGTCGAGTCCTAGGACTTGCAGGAGTCGAGCCTCCAGAATGGCTTTGGGACGTTCAGTGCGTACGGCGGTAGTGGTTGATTGTGGTGTTTTCGATTCCAAGGGTGCGCAGGCATTCATCCACTCTGAAGTGGCTGAAAAGATAATGCCGAGAGTCGAGCTCTTCGCTTGAATGTGCTTGAGGTTTACGACGGCTCAGATTGGGATGAACTAGTCGGCAAGCCTTGATGAGACACTACTGTCTTCTAGTCGGAAAGAGCCTTACACAAAAAGCAGAACGGCAAAGCACTACGTATGCGAGGCGAAGCGTTGGCTGCTACATGCCTTGTGGCCACTGGAGCCAGGCCTGTGCAGCATTTTCGAACATTGTGGTTTGGGAGGGGTTGGAAAGGCTCACCACAAACCGCACATCGATTGCCGCGGAGCTCACAAAAACGAAAATGCACAGACAAGGCTTAGCATGCCGGTATCAGCGTCTTACAGTTTCAGAAAGTAGCCTTGCACAGCCCGAAAAGCCAACTGCCACTCGGAAGGCTACCTGCGCGGTTTCCTGAGCTCTTCGCTTCTATTGGCGGCCTGTCGACGTTTAGATTCAAGCTTCCTGAACTCAGGACGCAAAAGCTGTATCGGGCAAATCTTGACAATGAAGGACGGTCTCTTCATTAAGGCAGTTCTAGGCAATACCGATACCAGTGGTTTGCTCCAAATCGGCAAATACGTACAGAAGGGAGTACAAACATGACTAATGCTATGTACAGTTGTAGCAAACCACTTCGAAGTAGACAGATAAAATGCAAGGTTCAATTGCTCTGAACCCAGCACAAATTTTGAATAACCAAGTGATCTAGGCAAGCAGTTGGAAGACGTCTTCAAATTAGGACCCTTGACACTTCAGTGGTTACGGAGGCCAGGGACCTGAGTTTTTCAATTGGGTGGCTGTGGCTTTGTGCTTTGCCGGCGTCGTCGCTCTGCGTTGCTTTCGGAGGGGCCGTTAGAGACTCTACGTTCTGCCTGCAGCTTCAAAGCTGTCCCGAGGTGTTGGGCTACTCCCTGGAGTACGAGCTGGGCAGCGCGCACTTCTGTGGCCTGCTACTGGGACTCCAGCCACTCGGCGAACCTCGAGGTTTTTCGATTTGATGCGCCGTGGTTGGCCGCCAGGTGATTTCCGTGCCACCCTGCGGGATAACGCAGTTTTTAGGAGGATCCGGGGTGAGAAAACGCTGGTGCCTGGCAACCCTCGTGTATGAGCTTCGTCATTTCACAACGGATTGAGAGGTGCCATGTTTGCCTTGGAGGCTAAGCAGCGGTGGAGGTTGGATAGCCGCCTACGTATTCTGCAGTTCAGCAGTCTTTGTGAACGTCTGGTGCACCCGTGCCAGTGAGGATTGGAGCTGCCTTCTTGTTGCTGCACTTTCGCTTTTCAATGTGGTCGCCTCAGGTGATCGCAAGGAGGCTTGACCAATCTCCCTGTGTGCTCTTGAGCTAGACTTCTTAGGTGTGTGATTTCCTTGGAGCCAGCGATGGCTGGCTTGGCAGTCATCGCACACCGTGTGAACCCAAAGGCCGAAGACCTTTGTTGCCGTGGTCTTGGCTAGCCTACGGATGGGGCATAGGAGGCTTTCCGGGCCATAGGAGTCATCGGAATCACATGAATAGCCAAGACAAGCTGGACGGGCCATGCAGAAGATGCAGAATGGGAGAGGTTTGCACGCTCTGGATGCAACCTGTCAGCAACATAATGTTGCTTCCGGCGATGCTTGCAGGTGCACAGCGACGGGCTGGGTGCAGCATTGAAGCTACCCTTCGAGGTGATGCGCCGAGTTGTTTCCTGCTTTGCGGGTCCGGCTCCGGTTGCGGTTGTGGAAGATGCTCCAGGTTCCCATAGTGCTAGTTCGGAAGGGGTAACTGGCAGAACTCGAAAGAGAACCTGTTCAGCATACATGACCGCATGCCATCGACACTGTTCATCGATCCGTTGAGGATGCATGTTTACAGACTTCTCTGCTTCAGACAGGCTGAATGCGATCCTGCCAGGTTGAACCTCGATGGCACATCTGGGTTCTCTTGGGGCTTCTGCTGATGCAGGCCTGTAGTGCTTGTCATGCTCACTGTCTAACTCAGTGTGTCTGCCTTTTCATTCTCGCACGTTCGTTCTGGAAGTGTGCAGTGCCTTGTCGACAGAAGCATGCAATGTTGGTTCAGGGGCTCGATTCTTCGTCTTTGCAAACTGTGATTAAGGCTGGTGACTTCCCGAATGCCTTGGTGGTGCATGCAGCAGGTCGGATTCTTGGAAACCCTCTTGTCAGATTCGACTAGGCTGCATGCAGAAACGCATGTGGGTAGTCGCGTCACAGGAGTCAATGACAAACGAGGTATAGCTCCAAGAGAAGCCGAGGGTCCACAGCACACCGCTCCTACACCCTGAAGTACCGACCACCTGAAAGGCGTCCCTTCTGTTCGAAGACTGAGGCCTCCTCCTTGGCGCGGTGGTTGTGCTGAGGGAGCCCGAGGTCCGGAGAAAGAGCGAGAGATGCAGAGGGCCTCGAAGTCTTGTGCCCCGGGATCTTCCATTTTGGAATGAAGAAAGACAGAGAGAGACAGCGAGAGAGAGAGACAGGGCATTTTGGGGGGATATCCCAGTGCAGACCACCTGGCCTCATCGTGTAGCCTTCGAACAGACTTGAGACAAACAGGGCGCATTCATGCGCGGGGAGGGGTGCTGCGCGCCTCTCTTCTGACTGTGTGGAAGAAGAGAGGTGCATTCTCGAGACTGTCCTGCACCCTGTATGAGCCTGTAGACCCGAAGCGGCAAACCCAAAAGCCAAAAGCAGCTTGTCGCACCCCACATCCTAAGCTAATTAAGACCATGGAACTTCTACTTTTCGTCTACTACCCATAGTCGACACCCGAATCATCCCGAAGCCAGGTCTGGGGAGATGCCTGGCACGCACTGGTGGGCCGATCGTTCACCTGCGGGGCAGTGGCTCACATTGTGCCTGGGAACCTGGCTGCTCTCTGCTTCTGGCTGTGTTCCGGGGTTTGAGCTGGTGGGATGGCCGTCGGGTTTCTGGCATGTGGGGTTTTGCAGCACTGCGAGTCAGGGTTAAGGATTTTGTGAGCCTTTCAGAGAGTTGGGGTTCTGTAGCCACAGCATGTTCGGAATGCATTCTGGCTTCAGCTGTTCAGCGTTAATGGTGAGGTTTTGCCTTGTTGTGCCGGGTCAAGAGATTTGTTCCAGCAGTCCAAGCCAAACCGAAGTGCTTCACTTGTCCTGGGTCCCCAACAGTCTCAATCCAGCACCAGCCCTAGACAACCCTTATGTTCCAAATCTTCCTCCAGACCTCAAGGCAGTTACCGAGTGTTCGTTGTTGTTGATACTGTAGGTGGTGGTGGGGATGCGAAGGGTCTGGAGGCTGAGGGTAGGGAAGAGAAACGAAGGGAACACAACACGCACATTTTGAGCCCCGAGCTGTCACCAGCGAAGGCTCTTCGTCTTCACAATCGTCTTCATGCCGCTGACTGCGCTCGCCCCCGAAGCTTTCTAGTTCGGACAGAGGTCTCCAAGGTTTCTGCGATGTGAGCAAGCTGAAACTGAAACATCGCGCGGCTTGCTATTTGCAAGGTCTTTTGGGCTGAGATATCCCTTGTGTTGCCAACCGATCTCCAAGAAAACCTTAGATCTTCCCGGAGGTGCCCGAGGCTCCGGCGGACATGCTCGCACTCTTTCAGGCCGAGTTTGCAGGTTCTACTTGTTTTGTTGAATCTTCAATACGTGACCTGTCCGTGATGGAGGCAGCACTGGCAGATGGCCGCCTGTTTAAACTGTCCTGGTGGAGGGACTCGTGGTCACCTAAGCTTCCTCGGTCACATGCAGAGTTCGCTGTTGCGATGGCGATGGGGCAGTGTTCAACCAGCATGTTTTCGGATGGTTTGCCAAGGATCCCATCGTCCCTGCCATTGCTACATATGGCGGGGCCTGGTGTGATAGACGCCGTTGAGAAACACCAGAGGTCTCACTGCACGACCTCTTAGAGTCAAATTTAGATAACCGAATCAGACAGGAAACCGGTTTTCCCACTGTCTACCGCTTCAGTGGGCTTGGTCGGAAGGCCATCTCTGGCCAGCTGGGCGGAGAGGCTGGTCTTGTGAGTGTGAAAACGCCTCGAGAGGCCGGCAACCCCATCTGAGAGTTGAACCGTTGTCCTGCAAGGCGTTGTATATTTGCCGATTCCTGCTGAGCATTGCGCTGCCCCTGCTTCTCTCTTCGATGCGCTTATGGGCCGTGGCCCAAGAGGGTATGTGCTTCGCCTCTGGATCGTTCGAATTATCGCGACTTCAGACCCGCCTCTACTCGGTGTTCTTTGTCATTCTGCTTATGCCCCTTGGCACGGAGGAGTTGACTGACCACGTCCTCATCCGTCGTCCCAGACCCTTCACCCTCTTGGTGATTTACGTGGTGAGGGGCATTGGCCTGGATTGGTAGCACGAAGAGTGAGTGAACAAGCAGACTCAAACGACTAGGAGCATGATTTGCGAGGGCAGCCTGTCGGAGATAAGGCGGCACCAATCACTCGATGCGACAGTTTGCGTTTTTGAACGTGCAATCAAACATAGAGTCCTAGAACGTTGGCGACTTCGGTTGCAAGCCACGTGGTGCGTTGCACAGGTATACAATGAACTCTCCAACCTGGAGGCAGGCTGTTTCACACTCCTGATTTTGCTCCACCGTGTGGGCAGTATGAGGTATCCACACTGTGGTTTCTTCTCGCTCTTCTACCTGGCCAGTGCCCGAGACTGCCTAGCGAAAGCTCGGCTTGAACCTTTTCGAGCAGGCCGTGATAGGCGACGGAACGGTATGGCAGGCATGTTGAAATCTCTTCTTGGATGGCTCCTGCCCTAGCTAGCTTGATGTGGACAGCGAGGAGACTTTCGAACAATTACACGAGACCAGCTCAGAGTCGCATTGCAGTAGACGTGCTGAGCGCTGATCAGAAAACCTTGGGCACCTATCTCAGGCTGGAGCCCAAAAGTGCCTACTGCCGATTCCATGGAGTCTTTCCCCTGACTGACTGAAGGTGGTTGCAATGTGGAAGTTGCCAAATGACCGGACCTCAGGAACAGCTAGTCTAACATTTCGGTCGTGGTGGTGATGGTGGTGGTGGTGGTGGCGGCGGTGGAGAAGTAAAGTAGAAGCCCAAAAGTTGACCCAATAGCTTCAATCCTAAAGAGTAATGTAT
>CAJNJA010034808.1:0-60662 GCA_905231915.1 Symbiodinium necroappetens
CTAATATACCATCATTAGTTCTCTTTTAAAAATTTTTTCTTAATACAAGCTCAGAAAAAAAAATTCGAAATTTCTATATCCATTTCGTCGAATTAGATAGAATATTCTAGCAAGCTTATATAAAGATAGAAAAATTTTATTTGCTTTATTTTGGACTTTTTTTTAATTATAATTAATTATCGAAGAAAAATTTCTTAAAAATCAAATGAATTTTTTTCGTATAAATCATGAATTAAATTTAAAAATCTTTATCGATTCTTTTAAGAAATATATAAAAAAGATCATTTCTCTTGAAATTTAAAAATATCGAAATATTTATAAGAGAAAGAAATCTAATAATTCATATAATCTAATGCTCTCCATCGAATTAAGAAAAAAAATAAAATTATCATTAATACGACCGCATCATAAAATACAAGCGAAATACACAGTCAAATAGTCTTTTTTATATTTTTTTAGAAATTAAAGATACATTTATAATATTTTTAATATGTCCCTTAAATATTACATTAAAATTTTCCATGAAAAATCGATTATAAATTACAATATATAAAATATCTATTATTAATATAATTCAAACTATTCAAAAAACATGAGATAATTTTCAATATCTCTATTAATGTTTTTAAATGCATTGAATAACTTATACATGTTAAAGCCATCTATATCTACGATGAATTTTTATAGACAGAAAGAAAATTTCACGATAACAAGATCTTTTGCACGCAAGACTTTCAGTGTTCTTGCACTATGAAACAATACATGCTTTGAAAGGTTTGGACATAGAATCTCAAGCAATGGCAGGACAGTTTTACGATAAATAAAAATATGGATTCATATTTGATGCTGGAATTAAAGCAAAAAGTACGACCAGCAAGGTTATTGGCTAAGCTTCTTTCTTCCTGTCTAGCAGCATCATAAAAGCCATTCAAAGACAATTATTGTTCAGCTGCTCCGGCCTCGCTGGAGTGGATGTCGAAACTCTGCTTCGATGTGTGCTTCCCGCAGTTTCACGCATGTTTTGGGGTTCGAGCCGTCTTCCCACCACAACCCCCTGCAGTTCCATCACAAATGGCTCCTGCTATTGTCGTGCGATTTTGAGTGCGATTCGAGTGTTCGCTTCCGAAACAATTTTTGTAGTGGTGTTTTACTGAAAAATGCTGTCCTGACCTTGTTTCCACGAAGCAACACCTCCACTTCAGGGCTGGCATGCTCCAACAAATAGTTGCGGCCTCAGTTCGCTTTGATCGAGACAAGGTACACCCAAAACGAAACTGTGCAGCTCAAGAAATAAAGCTGAGGCATTTGCCATGACCCGCGTCGGGATCGGCCCCCATCTCCAGGAGCTTCGCAGTGCCCGCAAAGCAGCCTGCAAGGTTTCAGCTATCGAAACTTTGATATGTATTGTGGAGGGGGTTTGGGATTTCGCAGCTTTGAGTTTCAGTGAGCTACGTGTAAACCGCCAAACGTTTTGGAACCGCTGGCATGTAGGTTCGATCTGAGGCTGGGTCTTGGTTGGTGGAATGAACTTTCAAACATGTCGCGCGCAGACTTCGCTCGAGCACATGCCTGCAGAAACGGCGCGATCAAGGGCCTCAGGCCAACAGTTGAAAGCAACTAACACTTTCTCGAAAATGTACATGCATGTTCTTGTGAAAACTCAACAGGGTCACCGTTGCTACTTGATTCATGATGCTACTACTGACTTGAAAGGCACAACATGTCGGTGAGAAACACGTGCTGAAGCGAGCATCCAAGCAAATCAAACGAAGGTCTGGGCTTTTTTGCACAAGCGAAGAGCGACGCTCTGGACAGACCATAAAAAGCCACGAAACTCTGCTTGCACATCGTCGCAGACGTGGGAAAAGGCTTCAAGGTTCAAGCTTGGAGCTGGTTTTTATCAGTTCCGTGTCAAAACCGCATGCCGATTCTGCATTGCTTTCGAGCTGCTTGTCTCGAAATGTTGGTCTTCCGGACACAAATCAAGTTCGTTCGCCCTGCACTGCAATGCCTCTGGGGCTCTTGCGGTGCTGCCAAAGCGAGGATCGGGAGCATCCAGCTCTGCCCGTGCCTGTCGCTCATCCAAAAGATGACATGATAGACGGACGCATCTCGTCTATTACTGTCGAAGAGAAGGTTCCGGAAGAGTTACAGAGCAGACAGAATGCAAGCTCCAATAAGGCACTTTTCACTTGATTCAAGTTGTCCTTCCTGCAGGCCCAAACAGCAATTGCTTTCAGCCGCAAGGCATTGGCAGTGCATGCGGATCCTGATGGCCATAAATGTTGTCAGCAAGGCAAGGGTCACGAAAAGGCCATGCTCAGGGAAACTCAGGATCCTCAAACCGACTTGGAGCCGCCTCGACCAACGGCTGTAGCAAGCGAGCTTGGCACCTGGCGGTCGGTTCAATGTGTGGCAAGCCGTTCATTCCGAAGCGAAAGACCTACCCGTGAGTGCGGATTTCTCTCGGCAGAAGTCAGGTCACCTGACACATGAACCCCAATCGCTGCAACTGGGATCCTGACCACATGAATAACTCGGATGCGGTGCCAAAAGCTTGTAAGTCAATCAGGTGGCCAAAACAGCTACCTCCCCAAAACTTTCAGAACATACCGCTATCGTGGCGTCTAGTGCTCGGCGTGTATTTCTCGGAGATGAAGATATTTTTTGACACGTGTTCTTTATCGAGCGTTAAAACGATGAGATGCTTCGGCCACCAAAGCCACCAACACATGATCACGAGGTACTAAACCCACGCAAATGGTGAATGGATCCCAAAGGCCGATTTCGGTTAGTTGGATGGAATCTCAGTTGCTTCAGCCCTGCATGTGTCTTTTTCTGCATGAATACATGCACGCAAATATAATCCATGAAAACAGTGTCTCGGCTCTACGATGAATAATGTGCCGTCTGGAAACCTGGTGTTCCTCTGAGAGGTTTGTTCGGGGCGATTTGTCGGCAAGGAGATTCTCTGTTCAGGTCTGTAGCACGCATGAACGATGACCATGGACATGGTTGCTCTACATGGCAGCACATGGCAGCCCAGAAATCGCGATTATGTACTGCGCAACACTGCAGCTGATGAGTATGTTCGTCGTGGAACGACTGTACTTACTTGTCCTGACTACATCACAACAACAACCACTCGCTGCAGCCTGTGTTCTCTGGTACGAAAGCAGCCAACTTTCAGAGCCTGGAAAAGCTCAGCTGCTGCGTCGGATGTCTTGGTTTATGCCTGAGTTCTGGATGGCTATGGTACAAATAGTTTGTAGTCGCCAGTGCCCGGACCTGGACACCATGGACTAGATAGTCCAGGAGACTTGATAAAACCTTGGGACGCACGCTCAGGGGAGCTGTCAGGATGCATCGCCACACCAACAGCTTGAAGACGATGTCACGCCCTACCAGACCTTGCTTAACGCTGCTCTTGCTGCGCAATGGAGTGATCCACCTGATTGGCATCAGTGCTGTGCTTTGCTCTGACGTGGTTCTGAACAGCACGCTGGAGTCCCGACAGCTTGTGTTAGCGCAACACAAGTGGCACCATCCGTTGCCATAGAGGCATCCACTCTCCCTGCACCGCCTTGCGTGCTGGGAGAGCACAACAGAAGCGGGGCAGATCAGGCTGCGGAGGCACTGGACAGGATCGACAGTGGGAATGAATGGATGCCAGCCACGCGAGGCCGACACCAGGGATGTTGGGGAACCAGAGGACCATGGTGCCAGATCCAGGAGCCCTAGTAGGGGACCTCCACCGCCGTATTCTTTCAAAGGTAGGCAAGGCACTCCAAACATCCCGCCGCAAAGATGACGAGGAAGTCTTTTCCAACATCCCGGACGCCTGGACTTTTGGGGGGGAAGACCCGGAATGTACCCGGAAGGCTCCAGCCTCGTCTTCACAGCTGCATTCGACTGAGCTTCCTGCAAAGCCAGCTGTGGCCCAAAAACCACAGGGACTCCGTCTGTGTGGGGTGTCGAAGCCTTGTTCGTTGGCAAGAAGGATGGGCGATTGCGGCTGGTTCTTGATGGTCTTCGTAGCAACCAGTGGTTTTCGCCTGACAAGGTGGACATGTGTACCACAGCAGCATTAAGCCGAATCGGCCTTCAGGCTCAAAAGGCCTCTTTATCGCAACGGCGGACCTTAAAGATGCTTTCTACCACTTCCAATTGCCCGAGGCCCTACGTCCCTACTTTCGTATGCGACGTGTCAGCGCAGGACCACTGGGAGTCGAGAGTCTAAAAGGTCGTCGTTTGAAGGCATCAGATTTTCATTATCCGCGTTTGAATGTCTTAATTGGGTGGTGTCACGCCTTGTGGTGGTGTCACGGCCTCAAATTGCCTGCAGGACAAGGCCGCTGCACCGCCGCCGGGGGGTATGCATCTTGAATACGTGGATAACTTCGTAGTCCTGGAAATCAGTCAGTCGCAGGTTCTAGAGCTCTCGGCTGCTGGTGTGCAAGACCACAAAAGGAGACCGCATCTGGTAGTATAAAAGTGTTGGGGTGACAGTTGTCTTGGCCATGCGACGGTTACTCGAGGTTGGATGCAGCAGTGAACTTCAACTCGAGAAGGTCCTCGGTCATGCTACCTTCATTAGCCGCAGTGATCTTGGCGGTGTTTGGGGAAAGGAAAGCTACACTTTCGTGCGCAGGTATTACCACAATCCACTTCGTCTTTATGGCTCTGTTCACCGGGAACTTGAAGTGTGGTGGTGTGGTGTGGACTGGCCTCGCTCATTCGGCGAGGCCTCTCATTGCCCTGGGCCTCCGAGCTGTTAGCTGTCGCTTCAACCTGGGGCCTGGGAGCTGTTACTGAGGAAGTCCGCAGGCTCGGTCGTTATTCAGAGCGGTGGAGGTTTGAGCTTGACGAGTTCAAGTTGCCGAGAGCCTCAGCCTTTGCAACATGTCAACGGCGAGGGCCGCCAACAGGCACGACCTTGTCTTGTCGTTGTCGAGGGTAAGGTTACCTCTGACAGATTCGTGCCCGTGATGTTCGAAGCTGTGAATAAAACCTGGAAGGTCGTCGGCCGCTACAAATGAAGCGGCAGGAGGGTATGCCAGTCCTCGAGGCGAGAGCGTCGCTTCATGCAAATAAGCATGTGCTGAGAAGTGAGTTCAACTTTCACAAGCGACATTTGATATTATCCGATTCTACCTCTTCCATTTGTGCTCTTGGCCGTGGTAGCGGGGGCCCAGCGGGGTGGATTTGGCATGCGACGTTGACGATGCTTCTGGAGATCGAACTTCGCAAATGCATGGAAACAGATTCAGATCAGTCGGCGGTGTGGGTATCGGCATAGACCTACCTACGCCAATACCAGATTCAGAGGAGCCCGCTGCCCAGAAGCTTGCAGCTATGCTCAAACACTTACATTGAAGCTCGGCAACAAGGGCTACTACTGCTGTGGCAACGCAGTGCTACGAAGCCTGCTGCATGTTGCGAGCTGGATGGGTGGATTGGGCTGCTCGCTTGAAGGAAGCATGCTGCGGTTTCCTTCCAAGGTTGAAACCATGGGCCCCAAGTATGGGCCCCTAATCCTGGGTTCCCTATGTACCGAATATATACCCTGTTCCCTCTAAAACGCCAGGGTCCATGCTAGGGCCCATGCTTCTAACCTTAGATTGCTGTGCGCCAAATCTGTTCTGGCGAGCACAGATGGGGAGCTGAAGATATCCGGCCAGGCAGCATGATGCGGCAGAGTTCGTTCAGCATGTCTTGACAAAGTTGCCCTTTACAGTGGATAAGCTGGAGGCTAGCGATTTCATGGCAAGGCAGGGAATCCAATCCTGAGCGATGGAGGATCACTGACAGTGGGTAATCGGCTCCTGTCCGGATTCAGCCTTTGGAGTTGGCGGGCGGGGGTCCATTGATGCAAACAGAACTCTTCAGGGCATGGTAGCTGTCTGTCACCAACAGCGTGCCATCCATGCTGCTGTGTTTGGGCCCTCTGCTCTTGTAGTTCAAGCTGGTTGTTATGATTATGACGTGAACAGGACCCATGCTGTAGGCTGCTGCCTGATGCTTTCATTGAGGTCCCGGCGTTCATGCAGGAACTTTGTTCGCGCAAGATTTTGTACCAGCTTAATTCGGTTAGCATACATGCAGGGGACTCCCCAGAAAGCGGCCACTACTTTAATTTGTTTTATGATGTTGGCTTCAGGTTGGGTTGGCTGATGGTCGGGCACTCGACGTGGTTAATGGTTCTGATACTGATGGCCTGAGTTCTGACAGGTACTTACCTTGCTTTCCACATTTGATTCCGCTAGGACTCTGCATATGGGCATTCGTACCGGGAGACGCGTGCTTTGTCCGCAGAGGATGTGTCTGAAACACGCACAGCTGGGACGAGCAGAATGCTTGTCCTCCATTATGTTCGCCGAAGTCGGAACTTCTACAACGAGGAAGGTGAAGCGAATATATGAATAAACATTCCAGAACCTTGCCAATGTAAACAAACGCCACCAGCGTGTGATGTTCTGAAAACTTTCAGGCCGGATCTTGAATGGAAAGGGGCCCTCTGTAGCAAGACTCATGCCTCGAACGATGAGTCCGCATCTCTGCTTGCACTACGCCCTTCTGCACCTGCTGGCCGCTGTGCGGAGAAGCGGATTTGCATTCAACCGCGTCGGCCTCGCACAGGCAGGTATCAAGCTCAGAAGGAATCCGGCCACCTTCTGCCTTCTCATCTCAATCGCTTGGTAAAGTGCAAAGCAGGCTCGGAGCCTTCCTGTCGTCGCGGCCAAGCCCTCCTGGACGGATGTCTGAACCCATCGGTTGCCAAGCTATGTAGGGCCTCAACTCCAAAGCCCATTCTTGCGAGATCTTCCTTGCTAGCCTTGCTGCCCAGACCTTGCTTCGGCTCTGCTTAGACCTTCGAGGCTGGCTTGTGCTTAGCCCAGCGGCAGCGGAGCCCAGCAGTCCTCCAACAAGAATAGCGCTGCTCGCTCGTCTGGGTTCTCCTGCAGCACAACTTGTGAATAACGCACAGGATCTTCATCAATACTAATCTGTTCAGGGGGTTGATGGTATCATGGACTGCTAGTACTCCCGGAGTGGCTTGATATCTGCCACAAAAATAAACGGCAATCCAGCACGAATCATCCTGAACCCATGTTCCAACTTTATGGCTTCTACTGTACCATCAAGCACAGAAGATGACCGATCAGCCGATCGTCGAAGGTCCAGTCTGGTTCGGGGTTAAGTTCAACAATGAAAAGGTTAGTTCATGATGCCGTGTGCTACCGGATGCCGTTTCGCTCACCCAAGACAGTCGGCCAAGCATCTGGGCATCTCGCCACATAGGACTGTGTCAGATATCGGTTCTCAAGATGGCACACGAAGAACGACATGTTGACGTTCTTCGTCATGTATCGAGAAACAACTCTTGGAAATGAAATAAGCCTCTGTACCAGATCGCAAGAAGCTCTACGATATTCATCAAAACACGCAGCATACGTAGGCCTACAAGAGACCCTCGAACAGTAGCAGCAGGAAGCCGAGGCTGCAAACTTCCATCAATATTCCCGGAGCACTTCGCTGAATCCTTTTCTTTCTTCAAGCCGGCTCGTATCCTTGCCCACGGGCTTTCAGAATACATGCAAGTTGTTCTGAAGCCTGTAATTGGAGTTGTATATCAGGTTCTGATTGCACCATCTTCGCGATTTGCGCTTCAGAAGCTGACGTGTACAAGGCAGGTCGCATGGCATGACAGCGTGCCGGCATCAGGATCTTTCCAAAGCTCATCCAAGATCCTTGGAGGTAAGATTTGGGGAACCACCCGCAAACCGAAGCTTAGCATTCTATGTGCAGATCCTTCGATGCACCTGTGAATCTTCCCCTAGCTTTTGCATGCTAACGGGAGAAAGTGCGAGGCCAGGAATCTCCAGTCAAGACTCGCAAACATGCCGATTGTGGCCGACCATGGTCACAACCGAAGTTAAGGCATGCGCATGTGAGGATTCGTGCAGGAAACCAATGCACTAAGTTGAATGCTGCCTGGCTGCGCAAGCTGGGTGTGACTCGGAGAGCTCCAGCTGCGCAGGGCGTCCAGCACGCTCGGCACGGGCGGAGTACACCGACAGGACCCCTGCCACATAAAGGTGTCTCTCCGAAAGAAAGAAGAACACGTTTGGGCTTGCTCGCGAAAGCACCAAGCAAGTAGGAACGGAGGCCGTGGGAAGAAAGCTCAGAGCCAACGATTGCAAACTGCGGGCAAAAAGACCAAACCGTTGCGCAGGTGGATTGCTACAGAACACTTGCTATCCTGAACCCTTGACAGCAGCGACGCGGCCTGAAATGCCAAGCAAAGACACATACCTTGATGTGCAGAACTGCTCAGGATTTGACGCTACACGGGTTGCTGGTTTTGGTGTATATATCATTTGGCCTCCAAGTTCTTCAGACTCTGGACTACACATGCCTCTGAAGCCCAGTTCGAGTCTCCATATCATCATTTTTTGCCAGCATGTGACAAGGTGTGTCAACAAAGAAGCTGCAAAGGTTGGTAAAGGATGACCCTGCCTCTGCCTCGCAGACGCGATTGCTAACTGCAAGAGCCACACTTCACCTCTCCATCGAACTCTTGGTAATCTCGGAACGGTGGAACTTTGATCCTAGGGCAAGCCCTTGAAGAAACCATCCGCCCAGAGACCACGGCGCGGAAGCAGCGAAGCCAATTGCGAAGGCACGGCTCCGCGGCAGGTCCGGGAACCTGGCTGCACGGAAGCATCTTTGGGGCTCCGAAAGGCTCACAGAACAGCACGTATGCCTAGACAGCTATGCATCTCAAGCAGGTGGTCTCGGACATGAGCTTCGGAGACGTCGCAAGTTTCAGAAGAGTGGCCTGTCAGTGAGCAAAGCCACGGCAGCCTCCGGCATCACTTCAGAGCTCCAATGTGTTTGGGATCCTGTAATCAAAACGTCGGGAATCGAGCCCCTGCAGTTTGATTTCACACGTGTGGAGATCGGTGTCGCGCATTTCTCACAAACCATAGGTTGAATCACCGGAGTAGCGGGTGAAAGAAGATGCACAGCGTGGTGACATACCTAGACATCTTCACTGAAGTTTCCGGAGCTTGCGATTTTAGGCGAGACTTTGCCACTTCTGCCAAGCGACACCACGAAGCACCTTTCGGGAGCAAATCTTCTTTCACAGAAGCGACACTGCCGCTTTCGCAACGCAGCAATCCCTCGAATGATAGGCGATCGTGCAGTTGTTGCTGCTTCGGGCTGTCCAAGGTACACCAAGAAATGCTCCGAAACCTCCAAAGAAAGCTCCTTCAAGTGGACTTCGAGTTGCTTGGGCTCGCAAGATCATGCAAGTGCTAGGTGCGAAAGGCTTGTGCAAGGAAAGCCTCGACTGGAAGCAGACTGCGAGCGAGGCCATTTACTGCATGCTCTTCAAGCTGTCCGGGTCCTGTGATGGCGGGTGCACCAGGCTCAGCGGCATCCTTCCATTGGCAGTGCACGGGACACTCAGCCCACAAGAAACCCAGCTTGACTGGCTTCGGCATATCGGGGACCCGTCGCCGAACTCGGAACTTCACCTTGCGGATATGCGCCACTCGCCTGTGCCCTGAGACGCTACAGTCCGAATGTGCACTCTGCTAGTGTGAATGCTGTGCAGCTTTCCCAGACTTGAAGTATCCAGCACTCGAGGAAAGGGAAGCCCAAGCCAATAAGCCCTCACCGAGGTACGGGAAGAAGGCGTCCCATCCAAGGCTCCGGTGGCGGCACGGTGCTGCGAGGCGCCTTGGGTGCCTGGCTTCAAGTCTCAAAGTCAAAGCCCATCATCGGATTTTTGGAGCTTTGTCAAAGCCTTGCGATTTTAGTCCTTGGCTACGGTGCTTGTGCTGTCAGTGTCCAATTCAGGATTCCACTGATGTTCAAACATCTCGCGACCCTCAGAAGTTTTGTTCTCGCTCCGGTGGGTCTTCCAGCAAAAGTCGGCTTCCTGTTTCTGTTGAAACCGGCAGAAGAACTCGTGTCGTGTCGTGGTGGTACTCGAATGTGCTATGATTCCCTGCAGCTCTAACAAGTCCAAGTATGTTTGCACGGCCTTTGCACCAGCCGGCTCCGGCGCGGACCGCCTCAGAGGCTCCAGTCCCGTGAGAATCAGCGGTGCAGCCAGGTCTGACATGTGAACATGGCTGTTGAAGCGGCATGTGTCATAATTCGTGCAATGTGCCACGACGCTCAAGAGCTTCTTGCCGGTCCTGGGGCGTCCGTGCTGCACTGTGGCGAAGTGAAGCGGAAAGAACAAAACAGAAAAGAGCGGCACTTGCAAGAACGAAGAATCTCAGGAAGAAGCGGAACAAGCTCAGGAAGCAACCAACGCCAAATCACCCGGCGAAATGATGGAAGGATGATTGGTTTCGTTCAAGTGCAAACAGCAGAAATTCGAGGATGACTGCTGTCCAAGTTCGCCTAGCAGACGCCGGAGGCCATCAGTCCCAAACCCGAAACGTAACACACAGCATGCACACACAACTCGACGAAGAATAGATCAAATCTTTCAAAACGTCTATTGAGCAATTTGAAAAAACCATGGTATGGTCTGTGTGTGACCCTTGTCGCTCTTTGGGTTTACGAGTGCTTCTCCCCTTCACGTATGGACATGCGATGTCTGAGTCTAGCCCAGCGGCCGTGAGGATGCTGCCACTGGATCAAAGTCTAAACATTCGCGCACCTGCGGCATAAACGAGGATCCGAACGGCTGTAGCGTGAGCCGACCTAACTAAGGCTATGTGCGAATCCTTGTCACCAAGGATTCCAACTCCTCAGCATCTGGTTCGCCAATGTGCATCTCAGCATGAACATGCCGCACACTTCCTCTGTCCTCTCGCTCTCGCACTCGTTCGCGCTCGCTCCCTCCCTTTCTCTCAGCCCCTGTTCGGGCACTCACTCACTCACTCACTCACTCGCTCGCTCTCTCTCTCTCTCTCTCTCCCTCTCGGTCTCGCCCTCGCTCCCCTCTCGCTGTTCTCTCCCTCTCCATTCAGTTGTGCAGATGGCACAGGATGGGATTAGGTCCCTGTGGTGGCCTCTTGCCATGTCCGCGTCACGCCCATGCTGCGTGAGGCGGGATGGCCGAAGCTATGAACCCAAGACTCCACAAGCTGGTATCCGTGGACTTTAATTCACTGCAACATCCTACACAGTTCCTACGCGGGTGCTCTCAGCTCTTTGGCCAAAACAGCTGCAACAGAACGGAGCGTGCAGTAATGGCATGACAGCAGCCCGAGTTGGACTCGTACAGAGGTGCCGAGAAAAGGGAACACATGCCCCATTTCAGGTTGATGTTTGTGCGACAACAACAAGAGCTTTATTGAAAAGACTCTTGTAGTAATGGCTCCGCCCTAAAGCCTTGCCGTGTCAGCGCTTTCGAATGAGCGGGGTGGGCTCACTTAGCAGCGAAAAACTTTCCGAACAATCCATCATGGCTCTACTTTGTCTTGGATGCCCCTCAAGCCTGGGGCCAAGATGCAAACGGGCGGAGACAACCGAAAGCCCGACTCCTTTAGCGCTCCCCGCCCCTCACCGAGAACAAGACCACACAGTGCCTCGACTGCAGTCCGCAAAGCAACATCCAATGGAGCTCCAGCGAAGCTGGCATCGCTGCGCGGTGCGTCCTCTCGCTGCAGCAGTTTCAGAAGCAGCGACGTGGATCCTGTATGACCAAGGAGATGGCGAGACTCAACAATGAACGATAGTACGCTGAAGTAGCCACAGTTGGGCCACAGCAGCCTTGAGTATATATCGATGGCAAAAAAGAAACAAACATGTGTCACCCGTCAGCCTGGCAGGTCTTAACTGCTGAAGCATGAACTCGAAACAAAATTCTATGCCCGGCTGAGCTTAAAACATGCTCGTGACACATCCTCGTCCCAGCCGACTGCGACACCCGCGTCCGTCAAGCCGTCAATACAAAGGCGGAGAAGTTTCCGGCGAAAGCCGCTCCTACGCTGCAGGAATGAAAGTCGAGAGGAGGAACGTGCCACTAATGGAGCCAGTTTCTTGCCTTCACACATCGGAATTGGACCAAAATGGAATCGATTTGTCGAGGCTTCAAGTGCTTGCATCGCGCCCAGGACCTGAAGCTGTTCAAGCTCAAGCGGCAGCGTAGGTTTCAACAAACCTGCACGGAATCTCTCCTTGCGGAATCGTCCATTAACTGGGAGAGCTGGACGGCAGAGAGCCTTCCGGCAACCACAAAACGAGTTTAGACGCGGACACAGGCACAACACTGATCACCCTCCCTGCAAGCAAACTTGCTGGTTCGTGCACAAACGCGCCCCTTAAAGAAGGGATTTTGGAAAGGGTACTTAAGGGGACTTGCAAACGGACCTCCGGCCACGGAGCTTTGCCAAAGCGGAGGCTTCTGACACGCGGAGCGCGTCGCGAACAGCACCGAACTCATCCTCTGCGAATTTGCTTCGCTGGAGGAGGGTTTTGGTGCTGAGGGATGGAGGGCGGCTTGGTCCAAAAATATCGGGTGGAAGTGCTGATTATTTGGGCTCGCAGGCCGCTTCGGGAACCGCTAAGATGCCAAAAACCCTGCATCATTGGGTTCTCTGCCCAGATTTGCCCACACGCTGATGCCCGACCCTACCTTCGATTCACCATAAAACCATCAGCCTGTGGTTCAACGCTCTGCTTGCCTCGTCTAGCTCACCCTTGGGTGCGATCCGTGGAGTGGCGCTGGCCCTGGGCAGCTGCGCGCGAACCTCGTCTGACCCGACCGTGGATACAGAGATGCTGCCGTTTGGTATTATGGTTGGCTGTATGGTTGTGTTGTTGCAGGGCCATGGGCTGTAGCATTCCAGCAGGGGCCCGCCACTGATTCGACTTCAAGGTCTGGCGTTGATTTTCTTAGCAGCTGTGGAGATGAGAAGGGCCCTCGCCATAAAGCCTCCTACTGGATGTGCTACTTGCTGGTTAGGCAGCATGACACGGCTGCAGTTTATACCGATCGACAGCCAATGAACATGAGCAAAGCGCAAATCCCGGCCTTCGGGCTCAAGCGAGCGAGTAGATAGTCTACCTTGGTCTCAAAAGGTGGAGGAGCACCGTCTTAGACCTTCTTCAGCACTCGGCCATATACATGTTGCCAGGCATTGGCGTCCCTGCTTCACGCTGCGACTGGAGATGTGACCACGGTGCCCCGCGGCCAGCGCCAGGGTCAGCGCCCAACTGCAGGAGCCGAAGGGCGGCACGCTCCTGAAACACCAGAGGGGGCGCGGAACCCTAAAAGAACCCGGAATGCATCTGTGTCGTCCTTCCCAGCATCTGCTGCCCTGTCGAGCGCCGTGGCACCAAAGAGAGGGTCCTGCGCTCTCTTGCGTCTGGGACATGATGTGGAAACTGGTCTCACGTTTGGTCTTCGGGTTTCGGCTTGGATCTTGTCGTCAACTCTGCCCTTCTTAACACCCTTTCGAAACACAAGGCGATTCGCACCATGGGCCATTTCTTGCAATCTCTAAGTTTGGGGTTTAGGGTGGGCGGCGGGTCGCAGAAAGTCTGTGGGCTACAATAACTACAGTATCTGATGCTTCATGCTTCTGGGCTTGTACGAGAAACGATACTCCCTCGATGCTCGGCACCTGAAGCGGCAGATCCCGGACAAGGCTCCTGCTGCGGCGTCTCTCGTGAAAACCACTCGTCAAAAACGGTTAGCAATGAGGTGGATGTTTCTGAAGATGTGTCCTTGGAATTTACGTCTGCGCCACACTCCTTGACCAAGCGAAGAAGGAGCCTCGCAGGGCTTGCGTTTGGTGCGGAGACACCTGCACAAACCTATTCCATTGAGAGCGCACGGTGCATCTGAACAGGGTAGCCTGTCTTTCGAACGTAAGCCTTGCGCACAAAGAACCTGCAGTTGGCTGCGCCCATCCACGACCCTGCCAAATAGGTGGCAGCCATGCGGCTCTGTCATTCCCTGCCCTGCAGCCGCTCTGAAGAGTGGGTTGACGTCCCTAAGTTCATCGCAGGTGCAGACTGTGCAGCAGGGTCGTTGGGAGTCTCCGGGGCAAAAAATTCGATGCTAAGAACGCAGCCTCGAGCACGACTTGGTTGAAGCTAGAAGCCAAAACGTTTAGAGGATCGCACTGTGCACAACCTATCTGCCAGCCACAGCGCTGCAGCCTCGATTTCTCTGCCGGGGCTCAGCTGCGACGTGTCCCCGGAGCCACTGCCTGCAATCCAACTGCGACGGATATTCAGTACCTTCAAAACAACAACGCAAGGTGAGCCTGTAGGCCTGTGCCATAAACATCGCAGCTGTAATCTGCGCTTCTGCAAGAAACTGTAACACATGCCTGACCAAACAAAGCTCTGGAACTTCAAAGGGCGGCTTACCTTGACCCATAGTCAGCAGTGTGAGAGCTGCGCGCTCGCTGCGCGCCTCCTGCTGGCTTGGTGAGCTTCTAGAAACCTTCAAGTGTCTTTGGGCTTCAGCCGATTCAAACGTCTGCAGCACTAACTTGTCGACAACGGTGCTTCAAGGCCTGTGGTGTGGACTTCGTCAGATGTGCAGAACCGTTCAAAATTCTCTGTGAAGGCCTTGATGTATTTGAGGCTTCGGGGCATTCTCCGGGTTGGGTTTCACAAGTTTGGCGGGTGTTGTTGGTCTCTAGATTAAACAGTTCTTCTTTGCAGCAAATCGGGAGCCACTTTTTTGTATGCCTCGACATTTAAAAAAAAGGCCTGAGGCAATGTCGACTGTTGGTGCAGGACACTACCCGGTTGTGTGGGCTCGAGCTTCGGTGCATGCTCTGCTTGGAAGACCAAGGAAAAAGGTGGGCTAGTGTCATACGCACCTTCATCGAAGCAATCCTCTTGATGGGCCTGATTAACCCGAAACCATTAACCTAAAGCCGTACAAGCCGCCTCAAACTCCAACAAGTGCCCAAACTCATTTGAGCCTTCACTGCAGCCTCGAGTGCTGCATCCAGGGCATAGCGCCCAAAGTTCCTCAAGAAGCAAGGAGAAACAAAGCGACAAAGCGAGCCTCTGGGCTACTTTTCGCAAGGCGGAGGTTTCGATATTCCTGCGAAGGCGCCGCAGCCCTGTGGTCCGGCTCTGCATGTTATGGGAAGGCGCCGCAATGCAAAGAAGAGTTTCACGTGCACGCCTCTGTCAGTATTTGCCGTACGGCATGCAACAGCACGGAGGAATCACTTCCCTATTACTGCCTTCTTGCCCGCAGCTTCTTCCACAATGTCCAACTCAATCGATACCAAAAGCATCCTCGATGAGTGTGCGAGCTGTCTGCTACAAGCTTCTGGCTTCCGAATCGCTGCCTGCATCAGGATGCAGAACATGCGGTCTCGGCCGTTCAAACCCTAACTCTTTATGCTTCGCTGCAACGATTCCTGAACATGTCTGCATCTCACGCTTTGCATTTCCACAGGCACCGGCAACGGAGCAAAGATTGACACTGACAATTGAAAGGCTGCAGCGGTACGGCAAACCGCCCCTTGCTGGCAAAGCTCTCGCTGCAGTCGTGCTCCAACGACCAATCTAAAGGGACACCTGGGCTCGTTTCATGAAGTCCCCCAGTGCGGGACGATGATTCACATTGGGACCGGACTAACATGATAACAAGCCAACAGAACAGTATGCCCTCAGCCGTGGTATTCCAAGCTCAGATTGAAGCGCAAAACGCGAAAATGACAATCTTAGTACTGCAAATTTAACTTTCAGCGGAGCCTCCCGGGCCTTAATGTTTTGAACTCAACACATCGAATCCCCCGTGCCTTTGAATTGAAAAGTTCTGCCACTGCATCCGAGCACTGCGGCAGCACTTGCCAGTTCACCCTGCCGTCCGATTTAGCTGAGCTTGCGAATACTGCGCCGACGCCAGGACATCACCAGTTCGAGTGCCACAGCCAAACAATACACTCTTCACCACCGAAACAAGCCAAGCAGCCCAGCTTCGAAAGCTCCTCTGGCAAAAGCGTTGCAAATGCTCCGTGCACCAAGGGGCCGTAGCTGGTCGATCTCATCACAATATCGTTGCAAAACTCGTTGAAGGACAAGTGTCAGGCACAGCAGCTTTGTGTACAGGTTCGGGCAGTCACCAGTCAGCAGATAGAGTAAGGCTTCTTTTGCATGAGCCCAAACCGGGCCGACAACAAAACAACAGATCAGTGAACCGCAGCGTAACCTCCGAAAGCACCGCCACAAGAACAACCAAAAAACACCAGGACGCCAAAATTCTACCACCGAATTTGTGAAAATGCCCCCCATCAGAATGATAGGGGTTGAAATGAAACATCCATTAGAATCGCCCGATACCACGAACAGCCTTGCCCATCTCGCGCAGAAGGGCCGGTTCAGGCTTGCGCGTTCGAGCAGCCTCACAGCAGTTGACACGTTTATAGCACACTGTGTAATATAACCTTCGCATGCTTGGAGTTTAGAAAGCATCTAGCCCAAAGTCACACATTAACGTCGAAAGTGCGGACTGCCTCCACAAGGAGGATTTGTAGCTCCGCACGCCGAAGGGCGCGACTGGGACGGCCACCTGTGGACGCTGCCCAAAGCAGGGTCTATATTTTCGTCACCCAAGTAACGCCCAACGAAATAACATCACGACAGTTTTCTGCCACAGTGATCACGGAGCGACCTCTTGATTATATTTTAAAGGGGGATCAACAGGATTCAGAAGTGGAGCGAAACTTGCTTGCAGCGACAATCATGTGTCGTGTCCAGCAAGTTCAACAAGCCCTTGATGCACTCACACGATCTTTGCTCTTGGGTCCTGTGCCACGGCATAATCGGCAAGTAAAGCACGAATCATGTTGCAACCGAATCCTGGTGTTGGGTTCACGAGGGAGGTGTAGCATCGTCTTCAAGCCGTGGTCCGCAGGATCAGCGAAAGAGCTGAAAATCGCGAGCTACATCCTCAAAGTTTCATGGCCTAAATCAGCGACTTTTCGGCGACCTTGGCCCCAGGTCTCCAGCTTGATGGCAGCTAGCGCGGCATCGCCCTGGCAGGGGCACCCAACAGAACGGCGCCATTGGACTGATGCAACATTTCCGGCCGTTCTCGGGGTCGCACCTGGGTTGGCAAACATTACTTACAAGCCGCTAACCATGGAGCAACACAACCAATAAGAGGACATCACAGATCCGAATCCCATGCTTGCTGTCATGCCTGCTGCTTACGCATTGAAGTGCGCCCACATCTTTGCTCGAAGCCTCCTGGA
Organism: Symbiodinium necroappetens; assembly: GCA_905231915.1. Taxonomy (NCBI): domain Eukaryota; class Dinophyceae; order Suessiales; family Symbiodiniaceae; genus Symbiodinium; species Symbiodinium necroappetens. The sequence continues at coordinate 17,211 of CAJNJA010034808.1, forward strand.
TCAGCTGCCGGAGATTGGAAAAGGCCTCTTGCACCTCATCCATTGCGATTATCATGCCACTTGTGCTTCACTGCATGGTTGCATGTCCACGGGGCGGTGCGCAATCCAAAGGTTCCGGATGCTGAAAGTCAGTTTTTCGAGGTTGAGATTGAAATCTTTCCTGGCAAGATGTGCCTCCGCCTCCCGCCGCTCTGCGGGTGTCTGTGGTGGGGCCGAATACTGCAGTGGCGCCGCTATTGGCCTGCACGACGGGGAAATTCGGTCGCATTCCTGTGGTTATTCCAAGCTTAACGGTGCGAAGAAGAAGATATGGCACTTCGCCAGGACTGACGCAAACCAATCTGCGCCTTGCAACTTGGATCTGGCCTTCGCCTGATCCGTGGAGTTGGTTGGTGCCGCCATCGGCGTTGTGGGGCGGCTAAAGCTGCCTTGGAAATCCGAATCCACGCTTTCGCTTCATTCCGGCACAAAACTACAAACACTGCTGGTGTACTTGGGGGTGCCATCTTCAGCTTTTCCCGTCGTAATCAGGGCAAGTGCACCTGGCAAACTCGAAAGTTAATCGTTCACTTGTCGCCGAGTGACCACAATCAACGCCGCCAGCAAAGCTGTGCCCTCGGGTCCATGTGGGAGCCACGTCCTCAAACGCGTTTTGAAGTGAACTCAACTCGGCGGCGACAAAGTCGCCGATTCTAAATGATGTCCTCGAACTGGAAACAAGTCTACACTTGAATGAATGGTCGCGCTCCAGGCATGGCGTAATGTTCGCAACCTTCTGCCATCAGCCGATGTCCTCCGTCGTCGAAACAAAAAGCGGTGAGCTGCACGCCACGTGTGATGAAAGTTGTGACCTGTCATGTGGGCATTTGCCATTGTAGACGCAGAGAATGAACACGGATTCGGCACAAACATCATAAACGTTCTGCTTTGCTCCCGTCCGAGTCCAAGACTACGGTCCTAAAGGACATGGGGAACGCTAGGGCAAACCTCTGCACGCATAAGATCTGAACAAGCTTTGCAACGTGCGCTATTCTGGCAACGATGCAGCACAATCGATCCAACTATTTTTGTCAAGGTGAGTCGCTGCGAACATGTTTAAATCACCATCCCAACATGTAGCGGGACGTCCAGGCTCTCGGCTCTCCTTCTCATTGAAATCATGCCACCTTTTTTCTGATGGTAACCATTTCGTGGCATGAATGTGAATCGCAAGTTGCGAGGCCAGCTGGAAATTTTTGACTTCGCAGCTGTCGCGTCCAATTGGGTATGGGGTGTTGGCATTAAGCGCAAGAGATCCAAAAGTTCACTCTTTTCGTCGTGACCACCCACTCCTCACCATCCACGCGTCGCTAACCAACAATGGACCGCAGCATACGATGTTGGACAACGTCAAGGTCAGTAAACTGTTTGTCAGTAAGCGGCATTGTTGACAGTCCATACACTACCACCGGAGTGACAACGGCTTGAAACAGCTTCAACCTGTTCTTCAATGGGACATGCTTTTCAGCAAGCTCTACCGATATAAATGAAATTGGTGCCATGCAACACGAATACGGTGTGAAAATTCCATGGCCGCACACGGGTACGGATGTTGATCTTTACCGTGCAAAACCGAAGTCATGTCCTCATGTACATCCAAATACATTGGCGATGCAAGTTACGTCATCGTCAAAATTTGGGTTTCCACGGGTTGACTTGCAAGCCAACTTTCATTAGCAAACAGCTCAAGCAAACCCGGGAATTCCTTAACTGCAAACACCTCGAGACCATGGGTTGTTTGATGTTTACTGGATCATGCGGCAGTTTAACTTCTTGGCCGTGTAAGAAAAATTCCAAACGTTTTCCATTTGTGTTAGACACCACATGACATTTTGCCCGCTTCACAACACCTGGGTGTCTTGAAACACGGCGCAATGCAAGTGAAGCCCTCTGTAGCAAAGTGCCTCCAAACATGTGTGCCGCCACGGCCATCGCAAAGGCGGTGAGGACCATCACCAGCGCCAACCTTGCAAATGCTATAGCAAGTCTGTGGCAACAATGTTTCCATGCACCATCAATGCCGAAGCTTCAGCTCTTTTTCAATTTTCTGCCCCCCTTGGTATTTTCCGAAATTCACGTTCGGTCCCAGTGCACCCTGCGAAGCTACAACTGGCGGGGGGCAGCGTCACAGCAGCAAACTGGTACAAGATTGATGGCATGCAAGAGGACGGGGGCATTCCACATCCTTGGGATCCGCACGGCGCATCGCGGCGCAGCTGGCGGCTGAAACCGGCGAAGCGAACCACCCTCCACGACTTGCTGGTATGTCGTGTCGTCGTGATGGATAAAGAAAATGGCATCGACACTGTTGACAGCACATGTGCATGAATGCATGACAAGCCTTGGCCAAGCATGCGGCCGTTCCGCAAATACCAGAGCTCGTCTGGAAAACAACGGTGGCCTGGACCAGCAGGGCAAGCAGGTTACATGTCCGTGTCTTAATAATTTGTGATCCCCACAAAACAGGCACACCAACGAAGACACCTGCTTGCCACAGCGCTGATCTGTAGAGGCTGCATGGGCAGGTGCAGGTTTCGGCCATGTGTTGTTTCCAACCACACAATTCTACACAAATTACGGTGCAATGCTCCGTGCATGTACCTTTGTCAGCAACATGTGCCGGACTTGATGATGGTGACGCAAAGAGAGACACCAACAAACAAAGGTGCAAACTGTCGGAACACGTGATAGCACCGGTACGTGACAAGTACCAGTCACAAGCAAACTTTTGTCATGATGTCCACAACATGTCTTTACCACTCACATTTTTTCTCACGGCACACGTTGTGCAATCGGTCCCAGCGCACCTGCAGCTTACGTTTCGCCGCGGACCTCGCAGGGAGTCGGTTGAGGGCAGGGGCACGTTTGTCCGGTTCACCACCCTTCTCGGCGCTTGCCGGAAATGCCATCTGGGCACTGTGGCGACGCGGGGCAAGCCGAAGCAGCCTCCTTGCTGCGTCTCTGAGCGCCACACCGAGCAGCCGGCGTCGCGGCACCGCTACGCAGGCAGGCTGGGTGCAGAGGTGGTCCGGAATGCTCGCTGTGGCTGCGATGTGAGGCGTGCGTCGTGCGTGACGCGCCGGAACTACACGAAGTCTTGGTGGGATGCGGGCCAGCTTCCCGTTGACGAGCGGGCGTGGGTAGCAACAGGAACGCGGTTGGAGAGTAACCGTAACCATTTCTGGGGGTCGTAACGGGACTGGGATTTGGCTTCCTGGAGAGAGGAGGCGATCGGGCACCGGAAAGTGGCAAAGGCAAGGGAGCAGCAGAAGCCCCTGCCAGAAGACGCCCTCTAATCGAGGAGCGTGTAGCTCCCCAGGCGAAGACCGGGGCAGAGCGGCCCAGAGAGCCAACTCGCCTGGAAAGGGCAAAGGAAAAGAGGCTCCGAGTGCGGGCCGACCCGCCTCGGCAAGCCGAACGCCGAGCAACCCCGCAAAGGGGAAGAAAGGAGGGAAGGCCGAGGTCAAAGGAGCAGGGAAACCCAGCAAGCCAGCAAGGGCAAGCCTGCAGAAGCAGGGAAGCTGAGCAAGGGCAAGCCGGCGCCCCTGCAGCCAAAGTCCCGGCGAGCGCGCCGGGAGGCCGCCCGCGGCAAGAAGCGCAATCACCGAGGTGGTCGCCCAGAACAGGCCCGCCAAAGCCCAATAGAACGAGGCCAAACGAGGCGCGAACTAGCGGGCACAGATGTGGTCGTCCTTCGAGAAAACCCGGACGCCTCGCCGGAGCCAAAGACTCCTGCGGAGGAAGCCTCCGCGGACGAAAGCGAAGAACCAAAGAACCCAAGCTCCGAGTCCTCGCTGGAAGCCCACCCAGCGCCGTTCTTCACTGGGCCCGTGCCTGGTGAAAACCCAGACTTCGGGAGAGAACACGCCGAAGCAAAGCGGGACCAACCGCCTGCTTCCTCCAAGGCCGCACCGGCGGCGAAGGAAGAAACGGCAGAGCGGGAGGAACCGCCTGCCTCCAAGAGCGCTGCGCCCAAGGCAGCTGAGGAGGCAGAAGCAAAACCAAAAACCTCCGCTAAAGCTGCGGCCAGGGCAACCGAGGAGGCAGAAGCAAAGCCGAAGAGCTCAGCCGAGGCTGCGCCGAAGGCAGCCCAGGCCAAGCACGAAAGCTCTTCAGGCTGCAGCTCCGAAGTGGGAGCACCACAAGCAGCCCCGGTGAGCGGACCCCAAGAAGCCACTCGCCGAAGGTAGTGCAAAAAGCAAAGCCTCCACCGGCGCAGCCTGAGCCGACCTCGCCAGCAGGCGGTGAGTCACTCAAAGGGGACACCGAAAGCGAGGCAAACTCAGCCTGCCGGACTCTGAGAAGCGGTTCGCCACCGCCCGTGGCAGCCGTGGGAAGGGAACCCGGACCTAGCAGGACAGTACGGGGAAGCGCTACATCTGCTGGAGTAGATCAACAACGCCCTCCTCTACCGCGCTCGAGGGATGAGCAGCCCCCAGCAGAGCCAAGACCCCGTGGTCGAGGCTCTGCGCGGGGAAGCTGAGATTAGTGAGCTGGCTCAGCAAAGAGCACAGAGCCAAACTGCAGCAAATGGCGCGCCACCGGCGCCAACCCCCGCCCCGGCACAGCAGGCGGGCGGTTCAAGGCACCCCTCCTGCAAAGCAATATGACAGAAGAAGTGCGGACAATGGGGGTCCGATTCCTCGGCATGCTGTGCAGCTGGACACAAGACTCCACAGCGGTTGCAAAGCTAGCGCGATGGGTGAAAGGCCAGAACGGCTTCGAGCTCTGGAAGTTCTTTGGCTGGAGCACAATCCAGAAAATGAGTCGAAGAACCTCACCTGGCGACGTACCCTACTCATGCCGCGGTTCCCTGCAAAGGAAAGCGAGTTCTCGCTCGCCCCGCAGGAATCGGAGGCGGACGTTGATAGGTACGCGCTAGAGTACGGCTCAGCTCGGGCATTAGCCGACGAGGACCTCCGTGCTGTTCTCGTTACGGAATCCCTTTCCGCACTCAGACAGCACTTGGCGATGCATGCTGCTTCCCTCACCACTTACTCAGAAGTGCGTGAGGTAGTGGTTTCGCACCTCCTATCAAAGTGAGTGTGGAGTCCCAGCGCGGGCGACGCCGCCGGGCCCACACGACGAAACCCAGAGGCAATGGACATCGAAACTGTCGGGGAAAAGGGGCCCAAAGGTGGCAAAGCCAACAAAAAGGAAAAGGAAGAGAACACAAGAAAGGGAAAGGAAACAACAACCAGGACCGCAAGGAGAGATGCCCTATCTGCTGGAAGACGGGGCATGCAGGCAAGGACTGCTGGTTCAACGCCACAGGGAAGAGCAAAGAAGCGAAGAGCCACGTCACCCAAGTGGCCGACGAGACGGCCAAAAAACGTCTCCACAGCCTCCCTGGCGACAGCGGGCCCCTCCACGTCCCAAGTTGCTGGCACCGGCGGCTCTGGCGGCAAAAGGCAGGTGCGCCAGGTGCGTGACGACCGCATTCTAGGGGTGCGGTTTGCACCGCCCAACGACACCGAACCAGAGGAAGAAAAAATCCTAAAGGTGTCGGGCGAGCTTCTTGTGGACTCGGGTGCCTGCGTCTCCGTGTGCAGGCCCGAAGCTTTTCCAGACCTGCAGCCAGCAGGCAAGCTCAGAGACCTTTACTCGGTGGACAGCAGCCGCCTTGCAACAAAAGGGCGGCATCCAGCCAAGCCTTCTCGCGGGGATCGACGCCGACATCCTCAGCATAAGCAAGGCAGTCGAAGCTGGAGGTGGGATCTGGCTGCAGAAGAGCGACGGCCACATCCTCTGGCCTGACAGGGTCCATCCTCAATCGAGGGTCACAGTACATCCTACCCTACGAGCGGGCTGTGCCGCCGGGGTCTCGCAACAAGGTTGCGGCAGTGGCCGCAGAGCGGGGCCACTACGACGACATCCCAGACCACGACCTCGAAGCCCGCTGGGTAGAAGATGCTGCGGCAGCGCAGCCGGACTCAGAAGAAGAAGCCGGCGAAGAGCGGAAAAACCGCGACACTCTAGAGGACCAGGCCGAGGCGCCAGGCACCGAGCCAAGGCCAATCCCAAGCCCAGCGTCGCCATTTGCGCGCGAGCGCGACACACGCTTTCTCACCCACCAGCCCTAGAAGGTGTGTTGTGAAAAATGTGTGGAGGGCAAGGGCGCGGAAAAAATCTGCACTTACAGCTGGCACCAGCGGAGGACCCCGCGGTCCTTCTTTTGACTCTGGACTACCGGTTCGACGGCAAAGAAGTGCCTGAGGAGTCTGCCTTTGCCACAGTGCTCAACCTGGCAGATGGATCCACAGGCTGGGGTTCTTTCAGTTCTCTTTGCCCACAAGGGCCACCGCCACGTGGGCTACACCGCAGGTTTGGTGGAACAGTTCCTGGACCGACTGGGGTACGACCAAGTCACCTTACAAAGCGACTAAGAGCGCGCAGTCCAAACTGTGGCCCATGCGGTGCACTGCCGGCTTGGAGCGAAAAGAGTGAAGCTGGAGAGACGCGCCCCGCGGTTCCCACCAAAGCCAAGGGTCCGTCGAGGGAAGAAATGCGCCCGCCGAAGGTCGCCACCAGACCGCGGTGACGCTGAAAGCCTGCGGTCTACCGCGGGACCCGCGATTCGGACGAGCAGCGCCCAGCGAGCGCAGCGAGATGATGGTCCCGGTTCCTCTTGCCACCGCTTCAGAGGAGCTGGTGCGGCGAGAGCCGCCCCGGGAGCCTTGGCTCTTCGAGGATGGCCCAAGGCCCGACGACGAGGCCTTGCTTATGGTGGATGGGCCTCAGCAAGCAAGCCGGCTCCCACACGCCAGTCTAACAGAGCTGGCGAACGCCGACCTCTCTGCTGACTACGCGCCGTCAGATGCGGAAACACAGCCTGCAGCAGCAAGCGCGCCGCCACCAGCCCTGGCCTCAACAGAGGGCCCAGGCGAAGGGGGGCAAAAGCCCGACTCAGCAGGTGGATCCGCGAGCGCAGCAGCATGGAGCGCAAACGCGCCACCACCGGTAGCAAAGAGCCGGGTGGAACCCAAGAAGGCACCCCGCCTCGGAAACCTCACCGGGCGAGAGGTGTGGCAGGCCATTGCTGCCTAAGCGGACCCACCGCTAGCCAACAAGAAAGGGCGAGCGTGAGGCGTGGATCGGTCAGGTGACCGACTCACTGGATCGCATGCTAAACCCCGCTCCGGTGGAACAAGCTCGCAAAGAGCAGCTGCGAAAGCTCGGGGTCCGAGGAGCTTTCACGCCGGTCCTCAGGTCGGAAGTGCCCAAGGGGGCGCAACTTTTCCGAGCAAAGTGGGTCGACAAATGCGACAACGGCAGGTACAAGTCACGCTGCACATGTGCCGACGCTAAGGCCCGGTACACGACAGAGCAAGAAGCTCAGATGAACGTTTTCGTGCCGATGCCCACGCCCGAAAGCGAGCGCTTTGCTAGAATTGGCCGCCCTCAACAGCGAGGGCTGGGTGACAAGGTCATTCGACATCGTGGAAGCATTCTCGATAGGAAAGGACCGCGGCACGTTTGAGGGACGCCCGGTCTACATGGTAGCGCCAAGTGGCGAGACCTCTTGAAGGAAGGGGTCAGCACGCAGCCTGCAAAGAGCAACCCTGGCTGCGAGACCACTTTCGTGAGTTTGTGTTCTGAGTCGACGGCAACCTGTACGGCCGGCCCACCGCCGGGTCAGTTTACAGGGACGAGCTCGAGGAAGCACTGACTGGCAAGCTCAGCCAGGAGTACGACTTCCAACGGGGCACCAAGGACCCGTGCTTGTTTCTAGACCGCGGGTCCGGGTTGATCCTGCTCCACCACACCGACGACATACCTGTTGCAGGGCACAAAACCGCAGTGCTCAAGTTCTCACAACGCACTGTGAAATAACGGTGAGTGAGTTATAGAGGAGCCCGGCACCGCAGTCGAGGTCCCAGGTGAGGACCCGCGACGCCATTCTCACACTGCCGGACAGCAAGCACGCAGAAAACATTTGCGAGCAGCTGGGCATAAGCCCGAGAGAGAAGGGGACCGTGCCGAGCAAACCTCTAGACCTGACTAAAGTCGAGGAGCTCTCTGCGGGTCACGCCGCGACGTTCCGCAGCGCCGTTGGCTATCTACCTTTCAGCAGACAGCCGCGATGTACAATTTGCGTTGAAGGAACTGGCCAGAAAATGCAGGCGCCACGGGCCTGCGACTGGGAAGCTGCGGAAACTCGCGCGCGCTGCCTGCGGGCAAAGCCGCGGATAGGCCCCGCCACGGTCCCGGACCAAACGGCCAGGGACACGGGCCGCTTCGACTTGGAGATGTTCAGCGACTCCGACTGGGCCGGGTGCCCAGAGACCCGTTGCCCCACAGACTGTGTGATGGCTTGCCTGGCTGGCGCCATCATACCGTGCACCTGCCGGAGTCTTCCTCAAAGAGCTTGCCGAAAAGGATTTCAACCTAGCCTGCGGTATCCCGCGGCTACGGGCAAACTCGGCAGCCTCAATCAGGGCAGCCAAGAGGATAGGCCCAGGCACGAAGCTTCGGCACTTAGAAGTGGCCGAGTTTCACGTGCAGGGTGCCTTGCCAGCCAAGCTTGTGCACCCACGGAAGGTGAAGGGCACGGAACGGCAAACTTTGCCACGAAACATCCGAAGTCCGGCCCGGAAGTGCGGGCCGCCCCGCCTTCTGCGGGAATGGTCAACTTGGACAGCGTCCAAGGAGCCGAAGAAGCTTTGGCACACAAGAGTGGTATCAAGAACATCCAGGGCGGCATCCTCAAAGAGACTCCCTGGAAGATGACACCACCAGTCTACGTGGTGAGCACAGCGCTGCTGGCCACAATCGTGGCGCAGCAGGTCAGGCCTGCGAAGGCGCAAGGCCCAGACCTCACAGAAGCCATTCTGGGCTTCGCCGCTTTAGGCTTCCCTGACTTCCTGTGGATGCTGTCTGTTGTCTGGGTTTGGAGGAGAAGGGCGGTCGCAATCGCAACTGCTCAGCCTACTCCTCGGGAACCGTTCCAGGACGAACCCGAAGAGGAGGTGGAAGCGGAGAGTGGGCCACAGAGCCGCCCTCACAACAAGCTGCAGCGGCACGCAGGCTAGGAGGACAGCTCCCGCCCAGGGCGGTACCAGAACGGAGGAGGAGCGAGCCACAAAGCCGCCCCCTGAACCAGCAGCTCATCCAAAAGCACGCAGGCGGCGGAGAGGAGCCGGACCCCTTTCGGGAGACACCAAGCACCTCTAGGAGAGCACAAGGGGGAACAAAACCCACCTGTTCACCAACTGTGGTGGACTTAGCTCTGTGCCGACCGAACAGATAATGGTCGGGCACCGCTGCGAGTGCGCACCAGAACCGGTGCAACAAAAGGAGCACGTCTGGAAAGGCTTCGAGGTGCAAGTGCACTGCTGCCACGGCGTCCCACAAGGATGCCCGCGAATCCGCGGGAACGTCTTTCAAGAAAAAATGTGCCTCCACTGCCGCAACGGCCACCAAAGCACGAAACCAGGCAGTGCGGTACACAGCAGCCGCCGCTGGGTGCCACCCCCCTGAGGCCACCTAGCGGGTAGCACCGCAGGGCGTGCAACGACTTGTGTGCGGGACGCCCCGCCCAAGGACGGGCGTGTCAAACCCCTAAATCTCTAAACGTGGCATGGACCTTTATGTAAAATGTGACGTTTCTTTTCGTTTATATACAAAGAACACTAGCACACAGCGTAAATGTTCTGCATGTGTTCTGTCAAACGTCATGTTGATGAGAGTGCCTTTGAAGAATTTCCATGAATCCCGAAAGCCTGGAACTCAACCCACGGCTGTTGCTGACCCCCCTGATCCCCATCAGCTCTCATCCCATGCCCGACGTGAGACAGTTGCTACTGCTGCTGGTGTTGCTACTGCTACTGTTGCTGCCACTAACGCTGCTGCATGCCACTACGACGACGACAACGGGATTCTCGTGTTAGGGTGAGGGTCGGGTGCCCTTTACGGTTTCCAACGGCTCATCTCCCTCTGCCCCGCATTGCTTTCGGCCAAGCCTTTCTCGCGCCAATCGAAGCTGGCGCAGCTCTGGCCCGGTGGGGTGCATCCCGCATGTGCGGAGGGGGGTCACCGCGAGTGTTGCGCGCTCTGAAAGCCTTCGCTGGGAAGGGACCGCTTACGGGGGAAGATGTGCCGTTCGAAACAAACCCCATACAAACCTGCTTGGACCGACTCGCCTCGACTCGCCTCGGATGACAGCTCCGAAGCACTTAACGTAGATCCCTGACGGCTTTCGCATCGGTAGCGTAGTCTGCGGTGTTTGACTTCATTCGAAGTCTGGAACAGTGCCGCCCGCCACCGCAGCCCATGCCTGAGCAGCCCTATGTCATGTGGGGACTCCTGGATCAGCAGATCCTGATGCAAGTCTTTACAGTTTTGCTTGCTCTGCTGGTAGTTGCTGTGGTGAGAAGCCTGAATGCCTGGTTGAATTCTGGAAAGCCGAAGCCCGCACCGCCGACAGTGCGCCCTGACAAGCAGTCTGAGTGCCCGGATGCTGGCACAGAGGCTCCTGAGAAGACCAAGCCGGTGACGAGGAGAAGGACAAAAAAATGGTGACTTTAGAACCGGATAAGAGCATCCAGAAAGGTGATGGGGCTCAACCGAAAGCCTCAAGCCCTACGCCCACCGCCCCCGACGGGGCTGATGGAGCAGATGCCGGCGGTGCAAGCGGAGCAAACAAGAAGGCAGCCAACACGAGCACCTCGGATGCGAAGCCTAAGCCTGCCAGTTCGGATACGGCACCGTTCCCTTCAGTGACACCGCAGTCTCTTCTCCAAGAGGTCCAAGCACTGCATCAGCCCAAGCTGCCCAATTGACAAGCGAGAACCGTCCGGATGGCCGACTGCACGCCGAAGCTATGCGTGCCGAGCCGGACAGCAGCGTGCCAGGCGGCAACATTTGTTCTAAGAAACGCACCGGACGAAGCAATGCCCGCCTTAACGCCGCCACACACTCCCCATCACGGAAGCGAGGTGGTGACACTCTCCGCACCCGATAACCCCGCACCATTGCCTTGGCAAGATGTTGGCATGCCGGGCTCGGTGCCCGGCGAGCGTAATTCTTGGCCTTAGGCGCGACATGGGCGAAGACGACCGAACGACTGCTGCGACGTTGGCTCCAGTGAATTTTTTTCGATGCGGCTGGGTAGCGGTAAATATCTTGACGGCTGCATAGGTTGGACTCCGAATGGCGACGATCGCCTGGAAGTGTGACTGGACCATGTTAGGGGATTGATGGGTCTTTGCGCAATTGGAGTCCGGATATCCAGCACATGACTCGATGTGTATGGTTGAAAAACTGGTGTGGAAAATAGGCTCGGCCGCGAGCACCTTCGCGTATTCCTGCTCTACCAACCGCGTGCCTTGGTCGATGTGTCGCGCTCCGGAAGCCGGCTGGCCGTGTGCGTGTCCTTGTGGTCGGGGGCGTCTTTCGCCGCCTTGTTCCCCGAACCTTGGCCCAGCACTGCGCCGAAGCGCACCAGGCAACATGATGCAGCATGTAATGCTCGAACAATTCGGCTTGTGCACGTGTGCGGCCACCAAGGCCCTTGACAAGTTTTTTCAATTGGTCCCCCCGGTATGGCGTCCTCAGCGATGTTCCCGAGCGAGTCCAGCTCAACAAAGGCAAGACGTTTGGGTACCCAGCCGCCAGAGCGCCGCGGGCTCGTCGTGCTCGGAGGGCCACTTGCGACGGGAGGCTTTTGGGCAATGGCAACTGGACAATCGCCGTCGGCAAGCTGTTCTCCTCGAGCGCATCCCTGCCCTCGGCGATTTGCAGCCGGCATGGTTGCTGCTGTTCTGCACGTCAACCTGCGCCGACTACCTGCTCCGTATGCTGCTTCCGCCCTGCACGGCCGAATGCTCCCGCGAGCACGATCTCGCCGTTGCTTTGTGTCTCGCCACTCTGCTCTACAGGGAAGAAGCACCCGAACTTCAGGCCGATGCCCTCGCCCGGCGAACCTGCCGCTTACTGGGCCTCGTGACAGGATGCTTGCCCTGTGTTGCTCCTCTTGCGGCGGCTGCGACTGCCACTCCCACTGGCGCCAATCACTTGACGTTCCGAGGCCGACCGGCTAGGTGACCACCGCTTAGCCTGTGCAGCGTCCGGTTTGCTAGCGTCGAGAGATCTCACTCCAGCACACAGTCGCGCACGAGTTGCACGCAACATCAGGGTCGCTGACATGAACATCGATGATTCCGTCAGCGACAGGCGTTGCATTGAGGTCGTCGCGAACGCTCCCTCCCCTCTGGCGCGGGATGCGACCATCGTCGTACAGAATGTCCGGAATGTCCAAGCAATGCGGGACTGCGGGAGTTAAGTGAGCCGCGGCCCTGCAAACGCCAAGCGCAACTTCACACTGCTGGCGTGGGAAGCGAAGGCCGGGTACTTCGGAGGTGTTGTCTTCGCGTTTACCAACCTAACCTGGTATTCAGTTTTCGTTTGGGAGTTCCATGTTTCTATGTCCGATTTCTTCTCGCATCTTGTATTGAATAAAGCACTGTATGCGTTTTCGCCCGAATCATGGTCGCCGTACTGCCGTGCTTTCCTTTAGAGTGCTCGTCTGTTGTCGTCCTTGTGTTTCGTGCTGTCGCATCGTATTTTCCTCTTTCATGCTGGTGATTGCCGGTGTCAAGCCTTCGTTCCATGTCGCATGCTGTTCCTGCATCTCTAGATGTGTCCGACAACACCGTTTGGATGAAGGTCGACTGCCGTGGCCTTCTGTGGCAGGAGTGGCACCGGCCGTCAATACCAGTATCAGATTTCCTGGCATTCGCGATGGCGTTCCCAGGCTTGCGCTGACACCCAGGACCCGGCGAAGACCGCGTGGTGCTGCGCAGAGGAAAGCCAAGTCAAGTCCGGTTGACCAAGAGCGCAGAAGGCCAGGACAGGATGTGCTTTACAATCGAACACACCCTCGTGGCACATTCGACTGTCGTCAGGCAGCTGCTATGGTGAAGGCCGGAATTGGAATCCTTGCGCAGATTAAGGATCCTTGTTGTCGTCGCGATCTGTAGGCAGAAATGACCGACGATCCATCGTTTGGAGACGGATGGCTAAGCCTCGACCAAATCATGCGACACGTGGAGGTCCTGAGACAAAGCACGATTAAACAAAAAAACGCGTAGGCCTGAGCCGGAATCACGACAAATATTTCGATGTCAGCACAACTTGGCTCTTTACCGGAACACATGAGCCGGCATCCAATCGTGGTTCGCCTTGCCGCGTGTGCCGCGTCGATGTTGAGTTTTACGAAGGTGACAAGGTGAAGCCATGACAAGACAGCCACCAACCTCTTACATACATCACAGCAAGCTTTCAGCAGAATGCGCCCTTTTGTTCTGCCAGCTGTCTCGGCTGTGACCTTGATGTCTTGAGTGAGCAGCATTCCAATCCATGCTATCATTGGGGCTGATGCGATTCTGGATTAGGGAATGGCAAGCTTTTCCACAGTTTTCGGGATAAGCGATTCGGCAATGCAGCTCCGTTGGCATTGTAAGCGCGAGGAGCACAGCACTTGTCCGACATGGATCCAAGCGAGGAACAAGGCGTGAAATCGCAGTGCTACCTCTTGCACAACAGCCGCATGGAGTCCGAAGGCAAGAACAACTCTGCTCACTTCTTCTCGTCCTCCTCCTTGACCTTGGCCTTGCCCTCCTGCTTGACTTCCTTGGTCTGACAGGGTCCAGGATAAAACCGTTAGAGTGGCGTTGTTGTATTTCCGATTAAGATTGTTGTTCGGCTAGTCATGTTGCTGACCCTATAGTTGCCAATACCGTTGGCAATGTTGGGGGTCTACGTGCCCTGCTTGGGCTTGCCCAGAACCATCAACTCGCGTCATTCTCCAGAAATTCTTGTCCACTGTTGTTTCTTGAAGCCCTCTACATGTGAAGCAGCCCCTCTGAAGAAAACATCCAGCTGCACCCGAAGGTTCATCCCGAATCCAAGGCAGAGAGCAAGTCAATTGATGCAGGTGCTCAGGTACATGATAAACTCTCCCCCGGGTAAAGTATCAGAATCCACAACGGATTTTGCAGACATAGAGCCTGAAGCCAGGTAAGGCAGCGACCCAAACACCCTCTGAGTTCCATTGCTTGCCGAGAGGCCCCCTTGATGCCTGCGCCTTGGTCTTGCTTGGGATCGCGGTAGTAGCCAAGGCCACGCATGCCTTTGAAGCGGCGATGTCGATTTGGGTGGCCAAGTGGGTGCCGGACCCACATCATAAGGGGTTCACTATGATTCCATAATCTACACCACCTTCACCTCCGCGCCGAAACAGAAAGTTTGCTGTAGCTTTTCATTGTTGTGATTCTCTTCGGCAACACACGAATGTTTAGTGTTCAGGAGGCTTTGCATCCGGCTTGGGGTTTCCTTAGCACCACCCATTGCAAAACTTGCTGATAAGATTACACCCGTCAGGACACCCCTACTCTGGACCAGCACTTGCAGCGCACCTCCTTAGATTGGAGATACTCCAAATCTTACTCATACGCCATTACGCATCGCCACGAAGAAACAACATAACAACCATGCCACTATGCAATGCTAAAGAACATGATACAGCCTCCCAAACACCCGACACAAAGGCGAAATAACGTGAAGTAATCACGACCCTTAACCCTCAGCCATTAAGCGCAAAACTCTGAATCTACCTCGTAATCCCAAAAGGGGCTCGGACCCATCTTGAAGCACCAGCCGGGTTTGGCTCCCTGGAAAGTCGTAGCCTCGTTTTCAGCTTGAGGGTTTAGGGCTTCAGGGCTTCAGAGACTTTTGGCTTTCGGGTTCGGGCTTGGGTCTTGGGTGTTGGGTAGGGGAAGGCTGGAAAATATGTGGAGGATCGGGAGACTTACCTCTGTGTAACTCTGAGGTTTAAGACTGTTTGCCGATACTTTCGAGAATGTACTATACTATGATTTTCTGTACCCCTTACTAGCTTCCCGAACCTCCATGTAAGGACTTGAGAGAATCCAGAAATTGGAAGGATTTCAGAACCCAGAAATGTAAACCTAGGAATCCAAAACCTTAAAGCTATTAATCCGTAACCCGACACCAAGAACCCAAGAGCCTTCAAGAGCTACAAGTACCTTCGGGCTTACACACTAAAGCTGTTTGAGTTTTAGGGGCCAACCCAAAACCCTGCAAAATACGGAACTGCGAACCTATGTATGATGCATGGTCATCACCATCGTCATCTTCATAGGGCCGAAGTCATAGCAGTAGTCAGGCAACGACTCGCTGTGCGCCATGTTAAAGTCGTAATAGAGCGGTTTCGACCCGAAATGATTCGAGCGCGCTGCCTCTGGTTTCAGGTCGCCGCGTGAAGGGCTTTGGGGTTTGGGGCTTTTCAAGCGTACGACTCAGAAAACAAGTAAGAAGTCTCTACTTCGTCAGGGTTCGAGACCCATCCTTTCGCGACAGCTTTCACATGTAACCGAAGAAGCAACGTGCTGGTGCTGCTATCAGCATCAGACATGAAGGCAAATTGCAAAAATCACAAAGGACTGGCAACATACTATCAACAAAACATGAAAGCGCACGTGTCACAGCCGTAAATAGAAACATGCATCGCAGCAAACAGTGATGGTAAACGTAGCAGCAGCGGCAGCAGCAACAGTAAGAACGCCCACGCTACCAGCAGCTACCAACAGCAAAATGTAAATGCTGAGAAGGGCATGGGCGGCATGGGATTCTAAGATCAGCAACTCGAAGAGATTGTTGCTTTACACCTGGGTTCAGGGCAGGCTCGAAGGACTCCTGCTTCACACCGCCCTGGCAGAGCAGAGCTTCTGAAACTCAGGGTTTCAGGGTTCTAGAGTTTAAGGCTTAGGACCACCGGAGTGTCCTCGAGGAAAAAAGAAAATATGTACAGACATAGCCCACGTAATGACATGTGACCCTCTCTCTCTCTCTCTGCCTTTCGCCAGGGCTAGAGTGAAGGGCAAGCCCTCTGTCTCTCCCTCGCTCTCTTTCTGTTCGCCTGTATGCGGTATGCGAATGTGGAATTACGCAAAAGCATTGGTACTTGCAATCAATACATGAGTTGATGATGGTGTGTACAGAAATATCCTACCGATAAACAGCAAGTTCGAACATATCCTGACAAGCCGAAAGCTCGCAGCAGGCCTCGTCCTTGATGTCCAGCTCGTCCTTCTCTGCAGCTGCCTGCGCTGATAGTGAGTGAGCTGAATCCCTAAACAGTGAATCCCTATACAGTGATTGAAACCAGAATGGGTTTTCTTTACATGAGAAGGTATGTTTGCCCCTAAGTCTTTCTCCAGAATATCAAGAAACATCAAGAAGTAGGCCATTCCACATTGTGGCACAAGTGGAAACACTACGCAAGGCGCAAATCACACCCAACAAATCCCACCCTTCATGTGGGGTTTGTTCTGAGCCAGGGACAGTTTGTGGCACCCTGAAGCCCATGCCTCTTAAGAAGCCAGGAATTTTCCTCAGTTCGGAAGAGAGTAGTCGCAAGAAGCTTCTTGCAAGAAGTGAAGGTCAATGCGCTGAAGCCTTGACACCCTAGTGCTTGAACGCAGCAAGCATGAAACAATCTGCTACGATTGCATCAGTAGAAGCAGCGATGACAAGTATGACCTTCCGAGGTTGGAACCGAAAGATTGAACGAACGAACGACGAGAGAATGAATGGAACCATACTAAAGCCCAGCCGGGACCTCCTCCTGGGCTGTCGCCATGGCAGCGTACGGGTCCTCGCCCTGCAACAGCAGCTCCACCTGAAGGTGCAAAACAAAAACAGCCGCAGCACTTGAACTGTGAAAGCTAGCTTTCTCTCTCTCACGGCCAGCAAAGGAAACTGCAGGCTTTCGGGGATTCAAGGGTTTTTTGGGTTGCGGGGGCAGACACACCGGGTACTTTCCCGCTTCTCTTCCTCAGAGTCAGTTCTCCTCCAGATAACACCTCTCGAGAACAACAGAGATTGCAGCTGTCCGCTTCATGTTCTACATGCTGACTGAATAGGGTCGAGTCTTTTTCTTCTTACTACACCGGAGCTTTCCGAACTGCCTCGCGGTTCAGCGGCTTGGCGTTGAACTCTGTTGGGTAGACCTGGACAGCAACAGTGCCGCGAAATCTTGGTTGGGGTTTGAAGGTTCGAGCTTTCAGTCTTTGCCGGGGTTTGTAGACTCAACTATCATGTCTACCATAAAGCCTTCACAGATGCTGTCGACTATACCTGACTGCTCTTATCTTGTCGTCATGATCCGTGTTCTCACACTTCACTGCACCATCAACCGGTCCCCATGCAGAGGGCGTTTGAATTGTCGGGGTCCATGTTCTCTCTCTCTCTCTCTCTCTCTCTCTCTTCCTTCCTTCATTTCTTCCTTCCGTCAGATCTGACTCTTGCTTGATGTTGGTCTCAGGGCGTACGTGACTTAGTGGGAATTTGTGCGTTTTAAAGTCAGAGCTGTGGCAACCAAAGGTGGCAGATTGGGCGGCAAGGGCGTCATCCTCTCAAGACCGGTAGCCGAAAACCCACTCTGTCAGCTGCCTCCTCGACGAAGCGCTTCAGCTTCACGGCCTTGGGTCTCTGACGTTACAGGGTTCAGAAATGGCAGTAGCGATGACGGGAAGCCAGAAGCACGCATCCCCTGCTCTCACAGCTGCGACCGGCCATCACTCCCTGGGACCCTCGAGAACCTAACATCTTGCAGAAGTCCTAAGGTCCTAAACCGAACCTCTGGTTATGAGCCGCTCGCCCACTTCGCGCGCCAGTTCGCCACCTTCTTGACGGTCTTGTTCCACTCAAGGCCCTGCGCAAAGACTCGGTTGTCGAGACGAGGGTGTGATGTCCGGAATCGGGCTGCCTCTGCAGGCTCAAAGCTCGCCAGACACCAAACTTTGCCCGTACAGCAAGCTTGCATGACTTAGCCACTCCGTGGATGAAGTTGAGCCAACTCTCAAACAGAGAATCATGTCTTTTGAAGATACCAGGTGGTGTCGGATTCGGGCGCTGTTCATGAAGGATGTGAGTATTGGGTGTGTTTTCTCCTTGCCAGAGACTCAGAGACGTCGAGGAGTTAGTCCCACATCTGAACCCCTTAACCCTTGGCACTGGCGGGGCAAAAATTGCTTCAGCCGTGGCGACGAGGATTGCTCTAACTTCGACTGTCGCTTGGATTTTGATGTTGCGGCTTCAAAAAGTTGTGGTCTGCGAACTTACAGGCAAACTTTGACTAACCCATTCATCCGGTCACTGGTGCCTGGTTGGGCTCGGCATCCACACACTTTCGGATCACCTGTGTCAGTGTTCAGGATATTCGGAAAACCCGATTCCCATTGCGTACCTGCCTAGCAGAGAAGTGCATTACTCTAGGTGGCATCAGCGCCGGGGTAACGCTTGAGTTGACGACCACCAAATCGTTGCGGCTTCTAAGTGTGAATTTGTGACTTGCCGGAGAAAGGTCATTCCCCCTGTGAATGAGCTGCCTTGACAAGCGAACGGTACCACTCCCACCAGCAAGCTGCCAGGACACTACCACCTGAAACATACAGAACGGATTGCCGTTTTAGCTTCCCTAGAGCGTCTGATATGTACCGCCTGCCAAACCCCGCCCAGCACATGCCCTCTTTAAACGGAACATACAAAGACACCAAACCAAACACTGAGAACCTGGAGCCAAAACCCCTCCTCTCGTTGCTCGTGGGAAGTGCCGTTCTCGAGCTCGAAGGCCAGGTAGGCCCCCCAAGCCTCAGATTTCCGCTATACTCAGTATGTACGTTCGTAGGTAAGGCTGCAGATTGGAATGACAACACTTTGGGTACATCAAACCCATAACCCAAATTGGAGCCCTGCTTCAGTATCAGTTCTCCTCCTAATCACTCCTGCCCGGTAGACATTTGGAGTTTTAGACTCGTTAGTAGAGGAATCTGTTAGAGGACCAAAATCTTATTAAACGTCAGAAACAACAGGCGACTTCTGTAATGACAGAATGGAGTACTCGTCGACCTTTTTGTTTTCAGTTTGAAGCCTTTCGAAAAGTTAGAGCTTGAAGCTCTGGGACTTTACTTTGGGGTCTCGCGTTGAATTCTTCCGAGATCTCGGAAGGATGGCTGAGAGGGTTTTAGAGAGACCCCCTCCCAAAGAAACTACCTCGAAACGAGCTGGGAGCCTGGCATCGCCGAGCCTAGGGTTCAGCGTCACCGCTCGGTTGAACCTTAGGTTTCATGCGATACTCTTTTCTTTGCGCCTTTTTGCTGCTTGATGTTGTATTCCTACTACCTTCTGCAATCGTAGTCACATGTGAACTGTTGCTCGGGCGGTTTGTGTTGGACTCGTTCCAGGATGTCGTGCGGGTTTTGTGACGGCCAGTGGGAGGGGTTCATGGGAGAGGTTGGAACCTGTTGCAGCACACCTCCGATCGCAGAAGCTGTGCGCTAAAGCTGAAGGCCCAGCACAGCATTCACAAACAGCACAAGTCGTGAGCCGCAAAGGCGAGCTCCGAAGGTCTGAACGCATCGAGATCTGACCTCAAGGCCTTCAGGTTTGGCGTGGGCTGCGGGACTTGGGTAAGTAGACAGTCTCCCTTCACCACCTAAAGACGCAAAAGTGCGTTCAGGAACGTCGGACTGAGCCCGATGCCATTTTCGAGCTTTGGCATTCTTGCCATCGCGCCAGAAGAGCTTTGCGACAGCGATGATGACATGCCTGCATGCCAGAACTCTAACGTCGACATCGGTTCTCTCGGGACGCTCGTGGGCTAAGTTCAGCGCAGCGCGCCATCCAAAAAGACTTTCTGCCACTGCAGAAGTTTACTGCCTAAGACTTCCGATCTGGTCTCCTGGGAATGGGAAATGTGATGCCGAAGCTGCATGTATTTTGCTATCACAGGTGAAGCAGGTCCCTTTGGCAGACAAGGAGAGGTTCCTTTCCATTTTAATGCGAATCAACCGAATGATAAGGACCCTTTACCACGACTCGAAATGGAACGTCCCAAAGGAACACTCCTAAACTGTGGAAAGACAGTGCCTAGAATCCTTTCAACCCCAAAGCCATCTAGGGCGACAAGAACGTGGAAAACTTGGCGGCAGTACGAGTGCAAACAGCTACAACGACCTAGGTCCTAAGTACTACAGAACAATTTGCTATCACTACATGAAGCAGCATGATGCTCAGAGTCATGATGTGCTTCTGCAGCTGAGATGCGCATCGTTCTCGCATTTCTTGAGGGCATCGACGCCTGGGAGTTTTCGGCTCCAAGCCACACTTTATGGTAGCTCTGTAGCTGTCAGGGGTTGTACCTGAATGGAGGGCGGTGCGTGCAGGTGAGGCTGGTCTGCAGGTGCAGTGGCATGCGTCTTCGCCAGGGCAATGGGGTTATAATGTCTTTCCTAGCTATGCTCGGGGCTGAAAGTTGGGCGATAAGTACGCTTAGAGATTGGCTCGGTTTAGGATCAAGCCTTGAGATCCCCTTCTGATCTAGGGATAGATAGCCTTACATAACCTTTTTAGGAGTATGCATCTTCAAACAATCTGGAGGGGCATTCGGCTCTCTGGCTGCCTCTGGTTGGGCTTTTGGGTTGGGGTTTGGATTTAGTTTTGTACGGTGGGAGCTTTCGGGCTAGCAGGCCACCAGCTACGGGAGCCGCCGCAATGCAGAGTCGAGGAGGCGTAGCAAGATCTGTCAGCACATGCAGACCGCAAACCCTGCATGGCCCTACAGCAAACAAGATTCCTAGACATGCACCTCAATACTCATAAAAAACTGAGAAACCGACTAAACTCAAAGCCCGGAGCTCTGAGCTTAGCTACATGGACACAACCGGGTTACCGAGAGCGAGCGCATTCCAGGATCTAGATTGTCTTACTGATATGCAGTTCCTGGAAGAAGGGTTCCTAACTTCCTGACGCAAAACTCCAAGACGGCCACGCAGATTAATAAAAGGAACCTGCATGTCGTTCAGGGCCCCGTGCTCTTTGCGTTCTGGCCCTGCTTTGGTTCCAGCTCGATGGCCTGCAAGAAGACCCGCAGGGACTTGCTCGGGTTTGAACTTTAGGGTGTAAACTTCGCACCGCTGGTAAGCTCTAAACTGCCTCTGAGCACACACATCGCGCTCTCAAATTCCTGTCGCTACAACAGGATGTGGTTCGGATTTTAAAAATTCGTCGGGTCTAGGAAAGCTCTAGCCCTGCTCCAACTGTGCAAAGGGAGCTGCGGCCTTCGCCCAAAGCAAGCCACTGGTGGGGCACTCCTGCGAAAGGCTGGGTCAGGCAGAGCATCGGATTTTCAGGGAACCTCGGACGGGATGTGGAGATCTTGCTGTGTTTTGAAGGTCAGGCGATGCAGAAAGCAGGGCAGAGGTGGAGGTGCTAAGACGACCAAACTCACCTTGAGTGTAACCCTTTGGGTATGGGACACTTCCGTTTTTTAGCACGAAGGCAAACAGGGTTGGATAATTTTGACAGCAAGACAGCCATGTGGTAGTTTGCAAAGCAGAAGCATACAAGAGAGTTCAACGAAACACTCCTATGATCTCGTATGTATTGTGCCTATGTATACACTGGGAATGCATGGCGGTATTCATGCATGTCTGCTTGCTGATGTGTGTACATGTATGACGGCATTTATTTCGCACGCTGTTCAACGGAAACAAAGCTGTAAGGCTTCAGCTCAACCTCTTTCTGGTCAGCCAATCAAAATGAAACCGAGCAGGATAACGATCAGCAGAACTTTAGTTGGGCTAGTTTCGCTACGCCATCCGGTGGTATTGCCACTCCCACCTATCAGATTATCACTACGCTCGACAACAGCTGCAAGTGTCATAACAGTGGTGTTTGTTTTGGTATGTCACCATGTCTAGGCCAGCAGTACGAGTAAGAGTTGTCGAACCGGGGCTGGCATTCTTGTTCGCCTAGCATTGTATAGCCGCCGCAACCATGACATCTCGGGAGGCCATTTGCAAGTCGAGGTTGGGAGGACGGGCGTCCTGGAGTGCTTTGCTCATGAGGTGGTGCGAGAGGCGCTCCGAGCCGTCCAGAAGCTCCACCTGGCCACACTCTGAGATGTGGGAAGGGGTCGCAGTTGCTTTGTAAGTCAAAGGCTACGGGGAAAGGCTTTGGCGCCCCCGAGGGCCGAAGCGCTCCAAGAGTGCAGGATTTGCAGCACAGGCTCCAGAAGACTTGCTTCAACATCTCTCGTTGTTATAAACGATGCAATCTACCGTAGAAGATAATGCAACAATATACTTTGATTTAAATCGAACAAGAAAACTCAAACCAATGTGTAACCAGAGCTTCTTGAGCAATTACCTCATTGTTACTTCGTCGGGCTTTGGTAGACGATGCACGAACTGTTCTCTTTACGGCCATTTGCGTAGAACATCTGCTTGTTTCGTGTAGATTTCCGAGCATGCAAATGAGCTTGCTGTATCAAAACAGTTATCGCGAGCTTTCTCTAAATTGACGGCAGTGCCTTTGATGGACAAAACCTCCAGGTTTACTTCACTGGGTAGTGGCGCTCTTTCTGACTGGAGAGGACTTCGAGTGAGGGTTTAAACCAGGATCAGAAATCTCGTCTGAGGGCATCTGTGGGACGGGGGGAATCACAAAGCTGAAAGGCATTGCGCGGAAGAGTTTGTCTGTTCAGATGGGCTCGCAGCATGCCACCCCTTATGCCTACAACCGGTCATCTGTTCAGAGCCATGGTGGGTCTTGTAGAAGTCGGAATAGGGTTCAGGAACGAGGCAAGCGACGATTATGGGGCTGAGTACCAGGCCCCAACCCCCGCAGCGCAATTCACCAGCGCGACTCCCGTGTGAATTCTCTGAAGAGCACATGCAATGTCCTGATACGTGGAGATTGCAGGATCAGGCCTCGGGCTTAATGCCTGGAATCCAAGGCAGGAATCTCAGAATGATGCAAAGGCCGGACATGTTTCGGCACGCAGCTGGCGTTGAGAGTCACTCCAGCCAACTGGCTGCATCTCGCTCTGAACTCGACAGCCCTCCCGTCTTGCCCGAGGCCCAAACAAAATTCCGATCTCTATGGAAGCCAAAGCTCACGAGTGTTTGAAATCGTGGCCCTGCAAACCTGGAGTTGGAAACATTACCACGAGAACTTGGCTGCCAACTACCAGCGTGCTGAGATTCTGTCTCCGCAGCATGACGGATGAAACCCAAGCTTGTGAAGTGTGATGGTGTCTTGCAAAGCTGTCTTTATGTGGCTTACTCGTGCCATTCTGAGTTCAAGTTCCCTCCAAGATGAAAGACCAGAAAGAGAGGAGCTTACCGCAACAATTACAAGGACCCCCGGAAAACCATTGGGAGTCGATTAACGCGAAGATTACAATTATCGAGCTGCAAGTGTGATTGGAAACCGAGTCTCGGGGTGTGAACTTGACCATGCTTCTACAGGGCTTTTCACCGGAATACTACTCAGGACTTCTTGAGGCTCCTAAATTCCGAAACCCGGGCAAAGCACGGAAACTCTCAGTTCGAGCATTCTGCCCGAAGAGAGGCTGTGATTGGCTCCACCACGAGCAGCGAGCTGACAGTCGGCTTTCTCTCCACTCCAAAGCGATCTCGACAGAGAGAAGGGCTTCTACGGTTTACATCTTTGGTGTTTTGTCAGATTCTTTCATCTGCATGGCTATGGTGATCATTGTATGAGAAGCCCAAATCCCAAAGAGATTGCAGACATGGAGACAAAACGTCCCCCGCAGCACCTCTCTGCGCGAGCGCAGAAGGCCCTCGCACCGGGGAGACGCGTCAAAATCACCAATAGGCCTAAACCTTACTTAAAGTGATGCAGGGATTTCGATGAGAGACCTCAGTTCGGATCCCCTTCGTACATGGCAGTGCAGAACACATTTTCAAACTTGAGCATCCCGACAAACCAATGGAAACTCGACTCGAAGAAACGTCTCCGGCAAGCACGCATGTCGCGAGTGGATATGAAGTACAACAGAGCATATGCAAACATGGCACTACAGAGTTTGACGTGGCTTGCAAGAGTCACGGGGTCCAAACTGGGGCCTTGACCAAAGTCCTTGCGGGTCCGGGAGCTAAAACTGCAGCGTGCTGTTTCTGCTGGTCATATGACCTGCTGCTGGCATTATCCCTAAATATCAACTATCACACGAAAACCCTCATCACTATGCCTTCCTCTTATTGATGGCATGTTGGCAAGTTGACTATCCAGGCAACTGGAAACCTCCTCTGCTCCCCACACCTAAAACGACTCTCTTGACCGAAATTGCCAAAGAGGGCTCACAGTGGAAACTTCACACCTTCCGACGTAAAAACCGGTGTTGCCTCTGCCTGGGCAGTCGCTTCGGGACTTGACTTGGAGTTCCGGTTCGGGACGCTTTTTGTTTTGCTTTTGGGGTTCTTGCTGGATCCCATCTGAACTATTCGAAAAAGTCCCCCTTGGCGAATCCCTGAACGCCTCGACTCTGAACCCCACGTCCTTCAGAACTCGCATGAAGCGAAGCTTTTGGCCTCGGGCCTCGGGGATGTAAACGCCCTGACCGAAGGAGGGCTGCAGGGCGAGGTCGAAGTCGTCCCAGGCGTTCTTCTGCCTCTTCGGCGAGGGGTGGCGTGGTGTGTTAGTCTTGCGGGCTCCCTGTTGAGGGTTGCAGAGTTTATGGTCAAGGCTCACAGGTTTTGGAACTTGCTCGGTTTAGAATAGGCAGCTCATTGAAAAGCTTGAGCTAAGCGGCGGCTGAGCACCAAACTTGGGCCCACAGCTGCGCGAGCAGGCGAGCCTCGACTCACCAGTCGCGAGACCGACTTGTATGTATGGCTTTCCGCAGCTAGTTAGTAGTTATGTCTGTGTGAACATGGCTCTCAAAACGCGAAACAGCCACAGAAGGAAGATAGGTATGTATATGCCCACCCTCGTGGTCTGTCAGTTCAGAGGCAAGGGGCCGGATGTAGGTGCTTCGAGGGTAGAAGTTGTTGGCCTCTCGGATCCGTGCTTGAAGCTCGCCGATGAGCACCTCGGCCTCTTGGTCTGTAATCCAGCCTTTGCTGGCGGCACGGGCCAGTTGAGTGACGCGGTTGTGCCTCGGCTCATCTCTGCGACTGGACATGACAAGCCTTGCCAGATCTCATCACGACAGCATCGCAGTTGCAAAGCCGATGCCGCAGGAGCAACGCAAAAGCCTATCTTGAACTCGGGAGAAGTAAAATTCCCGAACGCTTGGGCACTGCAACCAAGAGGCAAAATGATGCGCAGCGCCATCCCGTGCTTGCCTTGGCTGTAGCCCTTCAAACAACGCATGCAATCTGTAGGCGAGCAGCAAGCTGGCAGGCTCCTGCCTTTACCACAGCCCAGTTGCTGAAGAAGTAGCGGAGGGGCATCGTTTCTGCCAGAATGGCCAGATCGGCACGGGCAGTCTCAATCACGCGGTTGATGCACTCCACCAGGGCCGGGTATCGTTCCTTGCCGCTGAGGGGCTTGAAGTCTGGTGTAAGATATCAGCTGAACGCCCCAAATCCAGAGGCCCTAGAAAGACCTGACCACAAGCATTCAACAAACCTTTGCGCATCCAAGCGAAAGAGGGCCGTCGTGCACAAATAGCATGAGGCCGAGAATCAATGGACATCGACGTGCCCAGCAGTTCCTCATGAGTCTCGATGAACGCCCACGGAGTCTCGACTTTCGCCTTGCGCGGCCGCAAAAACGTAGGGGGGGGGGGGGGCATGTTTTCCAGGGGTATTTAACTTGTCGGGCTGTTGTACATCAGGTGCTCTGACAGTCCTATTGTCAAAATGTTGAGTTGGACGTCGTGTGGAGAATCCTATCTCGATCACCCCCACCTGAGACTCGCCAAGAGATTGACTCTTCAAGTATTCGGTGCTTCAGCTTTCAGATTTAGGTTTCTGGTTTGAATTGTGAGGGCTTTTTCGGCTCGTTGTTTCTAGCTTTTGGCTTGCGGGCTGAAAACTCCGAGCCACAAAACCTTCGGAGTTCCGGCGGATAGGTGGAAGGATTGAAGTCGAAAACCTCATCTGCTACGGGGCTCACAAAGTTCTGTCCTACCTTCGCTGTGTGGTAGGCGAACGCTTTGGCAGCCGACACCCTCTCGGCAACGCGGTCCAGCAGGGTACCTGCTGGGTATCAGGATCCAGAGCACCCTGAACTCTCACAACCCATCCCGAATCCCTAATACTTTTTGTTTCGCAGTTACACGGATTCATAAGACTGTGAAACTCTGTCAATGAAAAGATTTTCAACAGCAAGCAAGGTGCTGTGACCAACGTGCTTCCTCGGCTGATTCAGAGGGTTCGTGAGGTTCAAGGGCTTTGAAGCTTCAGGGGTGTCCGAGTTGCACTTGCGATATCGGGGTTCAGGCATGGAAAACAAGTGCCCTAGATGTTGAGCTTTGACCTGGTTCAGGGGTGCAAGGGTTTCATTGCCTGTTTAGACTTTTGAGTGTGGGTTCGGCCTCCTGGGTTTTCAATGGGGCACGGGTCTTGGATAGTTTGGGCCGCGCACGGGGCTCGGGTTGAATTTGTGGAGGGTATGGGATGACGAATGTATGGCGTAGAAGTTCAAAAGCTGCCATCAGAGCAAAGCTTCTGAAGGCAGAGGTACTCGATCAGGACGGGCTGCAGGATATCCATAAGCCTTTGCTGTCGGGCATTTGCGGTTTGTTCACTACAGTGAAGCCTGTAGCCACGGCCTTAGAACAAGCCTTTTCTTTAACTCTATTTCGCACATCATTTTCTTGCGGTTGTTTTGGGAGTGGTGGCGGCAGCGTGGTGTACGAGCTGGAATGGCCCCAATCTAAGCGGAACCATGAGATACCACATCATGGGAAATTTGCTAGAAACGGTGCGCTGCCTTGAAATTGCGCCACGCTTCACAAGAATCAGCCAGCAGGTGAGCGGACCTCGCCTGAACCAGCTACAGAAGTTTGGTAGCGGGAAGCGCCCTTTTCTGGAACGAAGTCCACTGCGCCGGCCATCCCAGCACTTCTAGGAGGAATCACGGCTCTGCGCTCTGCAACCGAGTGCGCAATAAAGCCTCTGGGCACAGTCTTGTAAAATTATCAATTGTTTTTCTTTTTTTGAGGAAGGGGGGCAGCGGTGGCGGGCGCGAGGGGGGACGGTCGCAAGGCTGATTTCATTGAAAAAGCTTCACCCCCCTGTGCCCCGCCCGCCGGTCCGGCAGAATCAGTTAGCAGGTTGGCATTGAGTCCCTTCCTGCTGACACGAAACTGGGCTTGACCCAACTAGTGACTAGTGCCCAAACCCCAGTCCAGAAAGCCATTGAAACCCGAAGCTGAAACTCCAAGAACCCCAGAAAGAAAGCCCAAAGAGCTCACAGCGCACTACGAAGAGATTGTGCGGCTCCGCTCTGCTTGCAGCCCGGTGGCAGGCCCCGACCGGCCTTGGAGTGCACGGCCTTCATCTCCTCGTCCATGAAATCTTCCACCTCTTAAAAGGAGGCCATGGCTTTGGGGGTTGGGGATTCAGGTCTGAGGCTTTGGGGGTCAGGGTCTAGGAAGCCCGTCATTCTGAGTAGCCCTGACTACGACAATAGGACGTAGCGCAACATCCGTGACAACGAAGAAAAAATATCGCAAGTATATCGCCACCGGGAGTACCACATGGATACTACGATACTACCAACAATCATCCCAACAATCAACATACGAGCAGCATCAACCTCAACAGCGATGCATGACAGCAGCCATAACATGATCGTCGTGCAGTAGTAGTATTCGCCGCGTCCATTAAACCTGCAACCAAAAAATGTATGAGGACATGACTTTACAGTACCTGCAGATTCTTCAAAGATGACCCCCCCCACGCCCTTCTCCAGATCCGTCAGCGCCTGCCGAGAGTTCAGCTCCTGCGTAGCGCAGTCCATGGCCTCATCCACAGCGGACATCAGCCAGCTGTAGGCCTCCAGCCACAAAGGAGGGGATGATGCTGTACGGCCGTGGTGGTGATGGGGTCGGTGATGTAAATTCTGTTACACATTTTGCTTTGCCATGTTCGTACTTATCGTGCTCGCAGGTGTAGAAATCATCATCGTGTCAGAAGTCGTAAGAACCCTGGTCAGCAGAGTGCCAACATGGAAATCCATCCGCAGCCTGGCCCCCGACGAGGCCGTGGTCAAACTTGTCCTGGAAGCTCTTACGAATGGCCTCGAACAGTCAGATCTTCCGCTGAAGTTGGGATTTTGCTCACTCCTCCAAACGTAGCGCTCCACTACAAAAGCTAAACTGCCAAACCGGCCAGCAACGCTCCAAAAGCCCCAAACAAACAGTCTTGCATGTGCAGTTTTGAACCTTCCGACAGCAGAAACCTAAAAGCTTAGGTATACCGGTTGATAGCTGAAGGGTCGAAAGGCTTCCTGCTTAAGTTGCGAATTATGAAAAGCTGGACAACTGGCTGGCTTCATGCGACTTCCCAACCTCGCATAACTGAGCACAACATCCTCAGCCTGTTCCCCTCGTATCCAACGATAAGATCCATGAAATCAAGACTAAATATCATCCGACCTAGAATGGCAAGGCTGGCAACCCGAGCACCGAATTTTGTCATGCCAAGTATTAAAATGCAGCAACGCAGTCTTCGCCAAGGCCAGGCAAGCAAGTACAATCTGTTTTGCACCCTTCCGCTGACCAGCACCTGAACCGTAGAATCCCAAAGCCCAATGTGCTGGTGCCGAAAACATTGCGAACTGAGCGGCATTAAGAAGTACCCGGAAGAAGCTGTTGATACTTTGGCTATCCGCATGCGGGCGCGGCTCGAATAGCAACATCAGACCTGGGCTCCAGCGCAAAACGAAGGACATGTTTATCAACGATTCTGCTTAACTAGAGATTTGACGTTGGGCGTTTGACCCATCTCCACCCGCCAGCGCATGTGGGTGAAGGCCCCGCCTGGAGGCGCTTCTCCCTTAGGGAGTTTGCTTCCCGTCGAGAAAAACGAGTTCGAGCGCATTATGGCACTGACGCTGTCCGGCGTGTGGAACTGGATAGCAAGGAAGACGTGATTCAGCCTCAGGCCAGGCTTGGGCAGTTTGTTCTGGTGATCATGTGCCTGGAACTTGTCCGCTGTAGTTCTTAAGGTCAGGGCTTTGCAGGTCTTGGACCCTGAAGTTTACGGTATGTTGGCGTTGACCTACCCGAGGCAATAACAGTATCGACCGAGCCAGCCAGCCCGCCGGCCGGCCGGCCCGCTACCTGCCATACATACATACATACATACATGCATGCATGCATACATACATAATCAACATCGACATGCGTGTTTTGTGCGTACACATGTACAAATGCTTACAAGTATGCATGTACGTATGTGCGAAGATGTGTGCAGACATATATATATATACACATAAATAAATACATACTTATATATATATCTATATATATATATATATGCATGCACATGCGGATATAGATTACACATATATGTATGTATGCATGTATGTACCTGCACACGTACGCATGGCATGGAAACAACACATCGCCATCTCACTGTGTTGGCACATAGGAAAAGAGAGCCGACACACAGCCCCGAATGTCTCTGCAAGACATGCTGGCAGCAAACAACGAGCCCAAAGAAATCATCGTAGTTAGAGACGCCTAGCTGTAAAATGTTTGGTGAAAACAATATACATATCATGGTATCTAATAATGAAAGGCGGCATCCATGGCGCTGTGGGCACAACCTGGCGCTCCGTGGCACCATTCTTCCTGGGTCTGTATATGCAGGCGATGACGATTTTTCGGTTGGAGCCGTCAAGGGTGTGTTAAAGAGTTGCGAATGATTCGGCGTAGTTCGGTGTTGGAAAAACACACCCTAGATGCTCGACCTGAAACAATTGAATGGAAACCCAAGCTTCTGCCAGGAAAACACAAATTCTGTGATGGGCGAACTTTCGGAGCCATTGCAAAGGATGGTCACCTTGGCATGCACCCACCAGAACAACAATAGCAAGAACAACAACAACAACAATCACCGCTGCTGCTGTTGCTGCTGCTGCTGCTGCTGCTGCTGCTGCTGCTATTACTCCTGCTTCTGCTGCTGCTGTTGCTACGCCTATACTCTACTTCCACCAGTACTACTACTACTACTACTACTACTACTACTGAAATAAAGCTGATGCACTCAATATCAATACTAAACACTAATAAAATTAGTACTAATACAAACATTAAAACTAAAACTCTCAAACATCTGGAGCGGGCCGAGCCACAACGGCACCGTCCGGAACTGCCGAGAGCCGCTCCTGCAACTGCACAGATCCGCTGTGCAAAGCCCCTGTTGTAACGTCGAGGCAGGTGGCATTGTGACCTGGGGCGCTGCGGCTTCCTTGTTGTTGAGATTTACGGTGCTGTCGTCTTAGGATGGATTGCGGGTTGCGCTGCTTTGAAACGGGCCTCAAAACACTTGAACCGGGAATTGGTGCGATGACGATGACCCAGCTATGGCTGTCACAAGGTTTAGGCATTTGCCGGGCAGATTACGTGGTTTCGTACCGGCCCAACAAGAATAAGGTTTAGGGGTTATCCGTCTAACATCGTTGCAGGGGCTTCGCAGGAAGAGTAGGAGCAGTCACAGGCTCCCGTGTTCATGAGGCTCACAGGGCGAGCCAGGCTTTTGCTGTAGTGGTCTCGCTGTTTTCTCTCAAGATGCAAGGAAGATGTGGCTTCATGGAGCTCTACCCGATGTGGCAATCAAATGGGAGGTCAACGAGTAGAAATGCACTTGATGCCTTGCAATGCCCTGCACCCGGTGCCGAGCCAGGCTGAGAAGGCGACATTGAGGCAGGAAGCTGCAGGATGATGACATCTCCTGCGGCTTCGCAGGCTCCACAGGGCGATAGCAGCAAAACGTATCTTCATCACTGCTGCGAGTACAACGACTGTAACATCATAACAACAATAAGCATAGTACTGTCATCATTGCAAACTGGCTGGAAAGTTGCCTTCAGTGGCCAAGCACGACAAACAAAGCCCCGCAACTCAAAGCTTACCAGCTAATTTTGAAAGGTCTCCTCTTCCGGCCATTTGGCATCTGTGACGAGACCAACATAGATACCTGGGACGGCCATGGCTCAATGCAAAGCCTCCAAGGCCTGAATTTGCAATGCCGTACGCATTCATGTGCGTGAGTTTGAAGTAGTATGGACGACAGCTTGCTCACCTCGCAGTGATGAAGCTTTTCTCTGCTCAGAATCACCACGGACAGCAGCACCCGAAGCTAGATTGAATGCTGTACTTGCAAGTGTTGTTAAGACAAACACAGATCTGCCCACACATGCGTGTAGAAGAAACGTCAGATAGTTATCGAACGGGAAAGTGTTGGCAGTGTTGGGCTCGCGTCCCTGCCACATACGAAGCTTATGAACGCAAGCTGCGCCATCAAGACCTAAACCCGAAAACGCTAAACCCGAACCAGGAAGAAACATGTCCCGAAAGTTTCACCTGTCCCAACAAGTACCCTGCCTTACGAGAAGCCTTGCCGTTTTAGAAGAGACACGGGAGCGGGACCTGGAAGTGACCTTCACCGAGACGCAGTACGGCCTAAGCTGGTCTTGCATCAAAAGGTGTCGGTGTTGCAAGAGTCGTCGTAGTAGTAGTAGTAGTAGTAGTAGTAGGGCCGGGGAGCACTGCCTTTGAGGCTATGCTTTTGGATCCTGCAATAGCTAGGATGCGCATAAGCGCCGGGATGCAGATCCTGCCCCAAAACTTGGACCGCTAAGCGAGAGACTTCTTGCTGCGTCTGGAAGAAGTAGTAGTAGTAGTAGCAGTAGTAGTAGTAGTCGTAGTCGTAGTAGTAGTGGTGCCAGTAGTAGCATCTGTAGTAGCAATGGTACTAGCGGTACTGGCAAGTGTTCGCATCTTGTAGTTCCAGCACCACTGCCATGACATGACAGGTCCTCTAGATGAAAGAAGCTGATAGCGAAGATGCTCGTCACTCGTCTGCATCGTCATCTTTATGATTCTATCGGTTTCCACACACAACGCTCGGACTTGCCTGTTTGGAATCTCAATGTGGTTCTGCAGTACAATGCTTTGTCGCGGATCTGGTGTCAGTCTAGGAGCCATGGTACTACCACTACTACTACTACTACTACTACTACTACTCCTGCTGCTGCTGCTGCTACTACTACTACTACTCCTACTACGATTACACTACTACTACTACTACTACTACTACGACTACTTCTACTACTGCAACTGCTGCTACCACTGCTGCTACTACTACTACCACTACCACGACCACGACCACGACGACCACCACCACCACCACCACCACTGCTAAAGCGTCTGGGCCCGAGCCTCGTTGAGTGCCCCGGGGTTGTGTGCGTGTGTGTGTTCCCTCCCTCTTTGGCGTCCTTTTCCCCCCTAAGCTTCAGGGACTTGGGTACGCCATAGCTCCTCGCTTGCTGGTTCATGCGCTGCTGGCTTCTCCTGCTCCGACTGCCGCTTCTCCTATGGCTAGTCACGGTGACAAGGAGTCCCTTCGACGAACAGGACTATCGGAGACCCAACGCTGGCTTGATGGTACCGTGGATGGAGGCACCGACCCACCCACGGGAGCAGGATCTGGACCCACCTCATCTGGACCGACATTGGCCCGCTCGAGCCTTGACTGCAGCATCAAACTTAGGGGTATCCGTTTCAATCAGTCGATTTTTAGCTCTTCCCTGGTGTCTCCACCGACGACCGCCACCCAATCGGACGCACGACGGGAAGCAAGAGCATTGGCTACTGCCTCGACTACCTGTTCGACGGGGACATCGCAGCCAGCTGCCTCCACCCGGACACCCGCAGCGTTGCAACAGCAGCTGGATCTTTCATCCATGGACTGAGGCCGCCATCCCCCAGCAGCTCCTAGGTCAGTGGACTACAGCACTTGATTCTCAGGATCCGTCTCTGACGATGCCGAGCCCCTTCCCTTCTTCACACACAGGTCCGCTGCAATCGGCGCGGAGTTGGAGGTTTACCTCCGCCCGCTGTTGTGCTCTATCCATGCTGTCCGCCTTGTCAGGCCTGTCTAGCAGTGGCCCCGCCTTTCTGTGCGCCCCCCACTCTTCTCCCCGCATTCACTCCCCATGCCCACAGCCCTGGACGCAGGTACTGCCTCCTCCCCCAGCCGCCGACGCTGACTCGTCTTCTCTCTGCTACACAGGAGCGTCACAGTGCTGGGATGGGTTTGATTGGGATACCTCTGAGGGAGTTCTGCTGTGCACTTCAGGGATACCGGGGGTGTCATGCCTCTCACGCCACCCTCCTGTGCTGACCGGTGTCCCAGCCCGCAAGTCTACCAAGATAGCCCTCATACCCGTCATGCAGCCTGCCCATATCACGACAGCCGCTTCGCCACATCTGCAGGGTTACATTCTCAGTGCAGAAACCTCGCATCCCAGGGTCAGGGTCAACTTAGTTCACAGCGTAATGCAGAAGGCCCCCCACTCTAGGATGGACCCAGCGTGGCACGGCAGTGTGGCATGCAGCACCGGCCTTAACTCCCCCCGGATCTGGTATAAGTCCACCTGGTGCCCTCTCCCCGCCATGGCCAGAGGCAGACGTTTCCTGCGCCGGCATAGACCTAGGGACACGCTTCGACAGCGTGCCAGACCCCCGCAGCATGTGAGACGACGCCCCACGTCTGACGAGAGGCCGGAGGTGGTGAACTCCTCGAGCTCCTCTGAGCCTGCAGTCATAGACGCCGATGCCGAAGACAGCAGCTCGTCGGACCCGGTGGCACGCCGCAACCGCACCAGACCTCTCACTGTCTTCTCGGTTCCTACGACCAGGCGGCCACGAGAGGAGGAGGAGGAGTCGACCGGGCCGGATACACTAGTGCCTGACCCTGAAGTCTTTCAACAGACAGCACTGCGCAGAGAAATGGCGCCGGACGAGTTCATGGCCACGGCGGCACTACTTGGGCGTAGTTATGCAGTACCGGAGACCGACAGGAGGCCCTCCGCAGCGCCTACCCGCCCTACTTCATCATCCTCCACAGCTGGCTACACCCTGACAGGACGGCCCGGCATCGTCTCTGCCGCGGCTCCAGCGGACCGAGCACCGAAGTCCAAGCCTAGGCCCAAACCTCGGCCACAGGTATCCGCAGATCGGGATGGCAACAGGGAGAGCCCAAGGACAGTCACTCGCCGTGAGTATCTCCCACCCACCCCCAAGGTGAGGAGCAGAGTCAGGCCAAGAGAGGGGCCGGACGAGGCAACGCACCTGGCCGGCGGGGGCCATGCCGCCAACGACTGTGGTCACATCGAGCCCCGCAACGTCCACGCGGCCTGCAGTTGGCGGCAGAGCAGTGGAGGAGAACACCACGGAGACTACAGAAACCATGGTGACTGTCGCGGAAGGACGGCCGACCACGACAGGTGCGGTAAGTAGTACGCCTGAGGATGCGGAGCTGCAGCGAGCTGTGGAGGACGCGGACCGTCCCTGGCTACATTGCACCCTTACCGGGGATCCTATTGGCCCGGCACCGATCCACAGAGACAGGATCACAGGAAGGCTCATTGTGGAGTGGAACGAGGACCAAACCATCTCCTATGAGGGCAGAGCTGTACTACCGCAGACCGGCTTCAAGTTGTTCCTGGGGGATCTGCTGTCCACAAACGACTCCAGAGACATCTGCCGATCAGCACCGGAGACGCCTCCCATGGCCCGACAACAAATGGTTACGAAGGTTCGGGCTCAGGAAGAATCCGAGCGTCTCACTAGGGGCGCCGAGGATCCCTCGCTCAACGGAGCCGGCACCCCGCCAAGTGCGTTTGAGGCGGACGAAGCTGTGACGCAGTTCATGGCCAAGTGGCTATACATGACCGCAGGGCTCGGGGATATGTCGAGGGCATGCATTCAGGCACTTCCAGGGTCCCACTGCATCTCGCCTCCCCCGGGCAATCCTCCTCAACCCACTGCAACGCAGGGTCTGTCAAATCAGGTCAGGATCACCCCACACACCGGTGTGGCGGACTTGATGCCCCATCGACCCTACTACCCAACCCGCTCCTGTAAGCAGGTCGCACCATACCCTAAAGGGAATCCTCCACCTGTCGTGTCCTTTGGGTTGTACACATTCCAGATTCCCTCGCTTGTAAGCCTGCTTGATATCGGGTTGCTTACCGCCCCAACACGTATGCACGGCCACCCAAGCCTCGGCAGGCTAGGGTTGCAAATTAGCGATTGCAGTAGGACTGTCAACACGCGCGCCATCAGCCAGCGCCCGTACCCGTACAGGGAGTGTACAGACCTGCCGGCATGCTTCCCACACAACCATGCTAGACACTGTCAGCAATGGTATATCCCTACCCTGCTACGCAATCGTGCATTTCAGATTCATCCATGGACACGCAGGGGCGGACTCCGCCGACGAGCGCGAACAGGCCTACCTGGCCTCACCAGGCCAAGCCGAGGCACCCAGGCACGCAGCCCAGGTGCTGCCATTATCCCGTGTGCCGATGCCTACACGGCTTCTGACGTATTGCACGCTGTCCTGAACTTCCTGCAAGCTGCCCCACCAATCTGGGCATACACAGGTGCACTGCATCACCTCATCCGACCGGAGCCGGAGCCTTACCCTTCGTTACTGCTTCAGCTTGTGTCACAGATAGCCCGATGCTTTTGTTGTTGCACACAGCCAAAGCAGTCCGCGGGGAGATTCCGTCACATGCCTACCCTTATGTGGCGTCACCCGCACCCGCGAACCGAGGATAGAACACAACATCGCGCGACAGACATTAAAGATGCACACACACAACCCCCTAGGTCACTGACCAATATGTATGTACGAGGCCCCCCCGATCCCAAGTCCGGGGAGCGTTCCAAAGTACTGGCCACACGACCCACATGGATCCATCGAGTGGTAATGTGGCTTCTCCGGATACAACTCAGTACTGGCACGCTAGACGCGAGGGTTGTCACGTCGGCCCAGGGCGTGACGGGAGCGGGAACAAGCCCCTCCACAACGGTTATTCGCACACCCGCGAAGCCATCACTGGGCACACAGGCGACACATGCGTCGCACCCGCGGAGCTCCACAAGGGTACATAAGCGTACATATGCGAGAGCATTACGTAGAGCACAGCTCAAGGGTGGAGCCTGGTACCGTGGCTCCTGGATCGGCCCCGACCCCCGACACTCTCCCCCACCCAGGGACACGGATAAGCACGGACGTGCTGACGCCCCGACCCGTGACAACTCCAGACACTACCGCGTTTTATCGTGGAACACGGGGGGATTGGGAGGGGGACTTTATGACGAGTTTCTCCTGTACCTGAAGAGATCCAATTTTGATGTCGTCTTGCTACAGGAAACTAAGTGGCGCTTCGAATCCATGTGGGAGGATGCCACTCACTACTTCATCCACTCAGGTACCAGCGCCAAAGATCACAGCCAGGCAGGGCTGCTCACCATCATCTCAAAACACATAGTCGATAAAGGATCCCTGCGATTCATCTCCGCTATAGATGGTAGACTCCTGAGAGTGCAGTTCAAACACGGTCCGAGACAGGTTGACGTCATCAACTTTTACCAGCACACCTGGAGACCTACCAAACATGTTCAGTCACTCCGGCACAAGGCATGGGATTCGCTCACTCAGCAAATCCAGGCAGTCCCGTTGCGTAGCCGACTCCTGGTCGGCGGAGACTTTAACACCCCGTGCACTGCCTCCTTACCGTACGCTGGAGCGAATGTGCTGCCCAAACCAGAACACGGCATCCAGGACGCTGATGATCTGCAAGCCATAGTACAGGGACTAGATCTAGTCTTCCTTAACACATTCTCCCAGGCAGTCCAAGCACACACGTACCAATGGGACCAGCAGAGGTCGCAGATCGACTTCTGGCTGACTCGTCGGCTGCAGGCAGGCGGTAAGGCCAAACTGGCAGGCCCAATACCGGACTTCCATGTAGGACGCTGGAGAGGCGGCCCCCGTCACACACCCGTGCAGGCCAGTCTCATGTACCATTGGCAACCCTGGGAGCATCGCAAGTTTCAACACCTCACCACCCAGACGGAGGTTGATCGCCACGCCATCCTGCGCGCGAGCAGCGCAGCGGATGATCCGCGGATCCCTCAATTCCGGGCAGACGTCCAGACCTTAGTTAGCCAGGGTTCGCTGTCCATAGAACAACTTCAGACCCAGGTTTTTGCACTAGCCTGCAAACACTTTCCCCAAGCGACCCCCCCAGCGTGCGGAGAAGCCCTGGCAAGATGGCACCCTCACCCACTATGCAGAGACCATGTGGGGTCACTTCCGTGCCAGGTCCGCCATCATCCGTAAGTCGCTGGGCAAACCCACGCTAGCTGAGTCATTCCGCATCTGGAAACACACCATGTATTTTCATAGACTGCATCGCGCTGCCCAGACACGTGGCAAGCTGCTCCGCAAGCAAAAGCAACAGGAGCTACTAGAGTCAGCCAAGCAGGCTGCCGAACAGCACGACTTCCGGGAACACCACCGTCTCATTCAGACAATGGCGCCCCGGGCCACGTACCGCAAGTTCCAGCTCAGGCTCAACGGGAAGCTACTCACACCAGAGGCCGAGTTGCGCGAAATGCGAACACACTTTGAAACGCTTTATCAGGCCGACCAAGCCACACCCCTCACCCAAGTCCAGCTCGAGGAAGATGTCCCAGTCACACCTGAAGAACTCTTAGTGTCAATCCAGAATCTACAGG
Organism: Symbiodinium necroappetens; assembly: GCA_905231915.1. Lineage (NCBI taxonomy): Eukaryota > Dinophyceae > Suessiales > Symbiodiniaceae > Symbiodinium > Symbiodinium necroappetens. The sequence goes on from CAJNJA010034808.1 coordinate 54,859, forward strand.
CCTCCAAAGCCGGCCTCCCCGGCTCCTCCCCGGGCGCAATCTGGAAAATCTGTGGAGATCAGGTGGCGCCCCTGGTGGCGGCAGACCTCACACAACGCTGGAGGGGAGGCGCGGCCTCCGTCCCCACAACATGGAGTGTAGCGAGTCTAGCCTTAATTCTCAAACCGGGAAAGCAAGGCACGCTGCCTACTCATTACAGACCGATCGGCCTTATCGACGCCCTAGGCAAAGCATCGATAAGTATGTTGTTTCGCAAAATTAGGCACGACCTGGAAACATACGTTCTCGCTTCCCCACAATTTGCGTATGTGCGGGAACGATCTACACAAGAAGCACTCAGACGAGTCTTTCACCATTGCTCCCAAGCACAGGCGCGCAGGGAACTGGGCGCGCGAAATATTCACCACAAAAGGGCAGGAATAGCGAGCACACCCCTTTCGGGGGGGGTCCAGGCCTGTCTTGATATGAGTACAGCGTTCGACATCATGCCCCGTTCAGGACTACGCGAAGCCTTACATGAGGCGGGAGTGCCAGAGAGTCCAGCGCGTCTACTCCTACACTGGATAGATAGGAGTGTCTACAGTATCCGAGTCGATCAACACACCGCAGAGATTCCATCATCTAGGGGTGTTAAGCAAGGTTGCCCGGTGTCTCCACTACTCTTCGCAGCGTTCTCCACCATGATCACACGCAAATTAGACGCTAAGCTAGGAGCATTGTGGTCCGCCACACACCTGACACTCTACGCTGACGACTGGCACATCTCATGCCTGTTCGACTCTTACTCCGCGTTTGATCGATTCTGCCAATGCCTAGGTGTGGTTCTCACCACGCTGGAGCAGCACGGAATGGTAGTTAATGCGGCTAAAGCCTCTGTCATCCTCACAATGCAAGGTACCCTACGTAAGCGAGCAATCGCTGAATTTAGCAAGGTTCTCAAAGGAACGCGACATCTCATTGTCCGTGCCTCCGGCAGAGATGCCCCCCTTCCCATTGCTAGCCAGGCAGAGTACTTGGGTGCCGTAATCTCCTACCGAAACTTCCGCTCCCTCACGCTTGAGCACCGCATTGGCAAGTGTAAGGCGACGCAACAACGGCTCCGCAAGATTCTGCAAGGCCGTCGGGGACTCACACTAGGGCAGAGGGTTCTCCTTTGGAGATCGACCGTACTACCTAGCGCGCTCTACGGCCTTGGAGCCTGCGGGCTCACAGCGACACAGATGCAGCGTCTACATCAGGTGTTGCTACGACAGTTGCGGGCAATTGCCAAGGCCCCAGCACACTTGACACATGAATCAGACTGCGATTTGCTTGCACGCCTCCAGGTAGCTGCTCCCATACATACACTGAGTAAACAGCATGCACAGCTCATGGCTAGTCGTAACCCTCAGGATTTGTTTGTACAAACCCCGAACCACCCCTGGATGCAGGAGCTACAGGCACTGTGGCACTCGCAGCTTACCCCGGCCCCGGCGCCACAATCCACACCATCGCCTGACGCTCAGCCTCCGGACTGCGATCCGCTGTCTTGTGCTGTTGTGCCCACCGAGACACTCGTCACTAACAGTCACCCGCCTGGCAGCCACGCCACACCGGTCTCAGCAGCACCTGATCGTCACAATTTGCCTGCCGCAGTTCGACCTGACACCACCGAAGGTGCGCCCGCACCATTTCAGTGCCCACACTGCCCCAAGTCTTACCCGCTCCTGTCTACCCTACGTTGGCACATGAAGAAGGTGCATAAGCTGCACATGCCTCTAGTTCAGTTTGATCGATCCAAACACTCGGTTGACGGTATGCCCATTTGTGCCATGTGTAGGGCCTCGTTCACTAGGTGGGAAGTCCTCGAAGCTCATGTTACTCACCAACGATGCACAGGTACCATCCCGTCTCAGACCATGGAACCTCAGGTGCACCAGGCCTCCACCCAAACGCCACCCCCTGCCTCCATGCCCAAGGGTCGCTCGCAGAACACTTCCCTAGAGCCGGAGCCCGAGCAGCTGCCTCCGACCACGGCCCACGCCACTTGTGACACAACTGTGGAGGAGGTCACGCATGCTACAGCCCCAACACCTCCGCAGCTTCAGCAGCTGCCTGATCCCCCCCCAGCTGTGTCCCCCACGACAGGTCAACGCACCTCCCAGACGGAATTGCCACCGATGATGCCCGGTGAGCCTGGAGCTTTCCGAAGTTTTGCCACAGACATTATCAGGCGTAAAGGTTTGGCCGCTCTGCTGCGCTCCTCGCTCATGCCTCAGCTGGATAACCATTGCCTCTTGTGTGGTCAGTGGGTAGCAGCTGCACGCACCATCAAGATACATTATAAGCATGCTCACCCCGACTTGTCTTCTCTCGAGGCTCAGGCCACACAGCTAGCGAAACGTGTAGGAGGTGCCCTTTCGCCCTGCCTGTATTGTGAGAAACCGCACACTCACCCTAGACAGCACCTCGCAACTTGCATTCCCCTGTTTCAGGCCTGCTCCCTAGCCATCTTCTGCGGTCATGGAACCGCAAGCAGCGGATCATGCCTTGAAGGAGATGTTCGGACCTCTCCTGGGGAAGCGCACCACCCCTACAGCGGAACCAGACCAGCAGAGCACCACAGAACGCCCCACCAAGTCGGGAAAGCAGAACGAAGGGGGGAAAGGCAAAGGGCCCAACAAGAGGCAGCCGGGACGCTACAGAGGTGGTGTCCTGATCTCCCTGCAGGGCGATCAGGACAGCGGGCTCTTTCGGGAGACCTTCCAGTTAGTCGCGAGAGCCTTGGTCCACCAGCAGGAGGCCATCGACACACTGAGGTTGAACACCGGGTGGATCTGGTGGCTCCGTATCCCGGAACCTACAGTGATCCCCACCTTGATCGAGGCAGCGGAGCTGTGGCGCGAGCAGGTGACGAAGAAGGACAGCAAGATCCGAGACACGCCACTCAAGCAGGCCATGTTCTGGAGCCTGATGCAATTCGTCATCAATACGCTGGAGAAGCCGTCGGAGGCGCATACCACCCTAGCCAAGAACTCAGGCTGGATCGACAGCAGCGGCCGCTGGGTGTTTCAACGCTGGAATCCCGAATTGCGTGCGCTCGAGGTGGACAGCAACAGAAGTGCACTTACTCACGAAGAGTTGCTCCGGACCATCAAGGAAATTCAATCTTTAATCCACCCGGAGACACTCTCTCGCTTCCATGTGCTTCGACAGCTCGAGCCGCAGATGGAGGGCCAGACAGTGCGGGTCATGATGGATATTGCGCTCAGGTGCCCGGAGGCGACGCAACTGTTTCATGGCCTCACGACGCTGCAAGGGAACTCCTCGCTCCAGCTAGTCGGGCTGCAATTCAAGCGCTCGACCATGCAGCGCCCGCCACTCATCAAGCAGATCCTGGATTGCGCGTTTCACTGAGGAGCCTCATGCTGGTTAACCCAGGCAATTGGTGCTATCTGAACTCTGCAGTTAGGGCATTACTGTGGGCACATACCAGTAACGCAGCTAGCTTGCAGGATGCGGATTCTGAACGGGGTTTTTCTGCGGCAGGTGCCCAGGCCACCCGCTCACTACACGTGACCCCCGCTACCCCACAATTCCTACCAGGCATGCTGCCCTGGAGGTTCATGTTGTCAGGCTGGGCTAGGGCACAGGATCAACATGATTGCGCGGAGTTTCTACATCACCTCTGCCGGGCAATGTGTCCGCAGGCCATGAGCGGGGATTGGTGCGCGCGTAGGCTGGAAGGCGCCCATGTACAACAAATTGAAGAGGCGGGCTGTAGCCAGGCTATCTCTCTCGAGTTGCCACCCGGGGAGCAGCTGAGTGCCCAGTTTCTCATTCACTGTTGGCATACACAACACGCCGTACATGCACTCAGGCACCCACCAATGCTTTTGATGCTTCAGTTCTCACGATACTCGTTTGGACCCACAGGTGCGTGCAAGAATCATGTTCACATCCAATGGCCACGAACCTTGAACATCCCGCTCTTCATTGACGCAGGTCTAGACTCTTGCAACATCACCTACACCGTAGAGGCAGCGATTTTACACCGAGGTGACAGGATTACCTCAGGCCACTATACCACTCTTCTACACACTGCAGGTGAGACCATGTTTTGTGATGATGGTGACGCGCCTCAGCCTCTTGCAGCTGACACATGTCTCGTGGTAGGCTCACAATTTTGCTCCAGGGAGGTTTACATGCTGATTTGCAGGCGTGGGGAAGCGCCGACCTGCTAGGTCGGCACCTCGCACTTTCCACTTTCCCCTTTCCATGTAACTTGGCTCGCATTGTCTGTTTGTCAGGTTGTTCGAGATCGCGATGCCTGGGGGCCTCGCTGTGGGTACGCTGCACTGCAAATTCAGTGAGCGTGAAAACAAGCCAATGTTCTCCGCCTGTACCTCCATATTCCCCACCTGCATCCTCTGCACACCTCCTCACAGGACGTTTCACCTATGCCTTTCACGCCGATTGCAAGTCTGGCTCAGTCATGCTGTGATTCAAGTATCGAACTCATGCTGCCCAGTAAGCCCCCAGAGGTCTCGGCTGAGGACTGGGAGCTTGAGCTGCCCTCCATCTTGGGCTCGGCACACCCGGACTTCCACGGCCCCGCTGAAACGCCCTCTCCCGGAAGCCTGATCTCCGTTGCATCAGATCCTAGCTCGCTTCAGCTTACTCGCTCGCCCCAGTCCACGGTCTTGTATGCCACAGATAGTCCACCCCACACTCCCAGATCCCTTCAGGCCGACATTGACATGTCAGCGGACACACCATTCCAGGAATGGAACATCCCAGGCACCTGCACGGAGCTCAACCTGGATGTGTCAGCCCTGGCTTCGCTCCCGCCGCCACTTGCGCAGGACCCGACGGCCGAGCACTTAGCACACTTCTTCTTACAGACTGGTAAGGCCTCCTTCCATGACATCTCCCGACTGCTGGATCTACTGCCAGAGAAGACATCGGCCAAGCGCAGAGGGCCTCTATGTCTGGATGGAGACAATCGCAAGTGCTTTTCCACTGGAGCGTTTACATTCTCCCACTCCACGGGCGTGCAGAACAATGCTACCCTCTTTCCGAGAGTTACATCGGCCCTGGCAGGGATCATGAGAGGAATGTGCCCGGAGGCCACTTTTGCCTCGCTCACGCTTCAGCGTAACCTTCAGCTGCAGTGTCATCGCGACATCGGCAACGAGCCGGAGCTCCAGAATACAGTGATACCGTGCTCGCGATGGGTCGGAGGCTGCTTGTGGCTGCAGAGCGCGGGCGGGGCACACGCATTGGATCGCGAATCTGGGCCAGGAACTATGCTTCGTATACAGTTGCCGTATGTGCAGTTTTCACCGCACATCCCGCATGCAACTACGCCGTGGACGGCTGGAGACAGAACCATTCTTATTGGCTACACTCCACGCCACTTGCAACGATTATGCGCTGAGGATCGTGCAATGCTCCAACTGAGAGGCTTTCAGCTACCATAGGCCGTGTATATACCCACTGAGCTGCTGCGCAATTCTTTTAATGACCCTTTTCTATGTGCCACAACTCTCGAGGTGTGGCGAGCTCCGGTACGCACAACAGCTGCGTGCTGCCTAAGTGCAGCCGGTGGCATTACATGCCATTGACCCAATCCCTGTCGCAACGCCTGGACTCCCTGGCCGCGGTGCAAACAAACCACCACTGCTACTGCTACTAAGCTGCTACTACTACTACTACTACTGCTGCTACTACTACTACTACTACTACTACAACAACTACAACTACAACTACAACTACAACTACAACTACAACTACAACTACAACTACAACTACAACTACAACTA